>CAMKVN010000573.1:0-26833 GCA_946474995.1 Funneliformis geosporum
TATTATTTGGTAAATCAAATGTCAATGGAGTTTCATCCATATTACCAATAAATGCTAAGGGATAATCATGTTGTATTCGCCTATACATAACAAATGCTAAAAATTCTTGTTGTTTTTCATATAAATTGTTTGGTAAATGCTGAGCGATGGTAGTATGATGACGATTACTTAAGTTGTTACGGCTCATTAAACCATCCAACCATTTATTACTAAAAGCAAAAGATTGTACATTAGGACAGGATGCTTGCCATTGTGATTGTTGTGCTAAAGTTTTTGCTTTTACTTGAATCATATTTCGAAAAACTGCTTGCTAGTTACTTCTTCTTTTCTTTATCCACTCAACTAAAGCTACCTCTAAAGCTGAATATTTTGGAGGTTTACCTTTATTTAAACGTTTTAAACTAGGTTGTGCTTTCATAAATTGTTCTTTTTTAGATACCTAGTCGCAAACTTGTTTGGTTTCAATATTAAATTTAGCTGCTGTTCCATTTTTACTATGTCCCTTTTCATGATACATAACAACAACAAGTTTTTCTCTTACATTCCATACACTTCGTACTTTTTCTGATATTCTTGTATAGTTGGTATTTTTATTTGCGCGCGGACTCATATTACTTATGACAAAATTATAAAGAAATAGCAAATTTATGTTGTGATTATAAGGATAAAAAAAAACCAAAAAAAAGGTTTAAAGTTGAAAAAAAAGACCAAAATTAAAATTAATAAAATTCTGATTGCGTTATCTGCGAAATTTGCATCATTCGCGAAATTCGTGTCATTCATATCATATAACATATTATGGCTTTATTTCAAAGGAATGTTAAAAATTTAAAAATTTGAAAGTAAAAAAAGATGATTGACGATTATGATTAATATTCCCCTTTTATTGTATTTCCGTTGTGTAATATCCCTTATGTAGTACCTTTCTCTGAATGTAGTACCCTCAGGTACTATTCAAAATTAAGCTTAGATTTGCTTGAATAGTACCCGGTACTAATGTCAGCGCTATACAGTATGTCTTTCAAAAGGCACTATTGTCATTCTCATGTACGGTAAGTAAAATTATTAGATTTATCATATATTTTAATATTCAAATCTAACTGTTTATTTTTAAAAGTTTGATGTTGCAATATGTAGAAGCAGGTAATTATGTAGAAAATTTACATATTGATATCTTATAGGCAATTCGTTTTATCATTCAAGTCTGAGATGAGGTTAATGCCAAAATAATTAATAACTGTTAGCTTCACATGAAAATTCTTCCAGATGCAAATGTAGATTTTAGAAATGTTTCAGAAGATATTTGTCAAAATAAAAACTTGACATTTTGTGATATTACGGATTTACTTCAAGCCCTTAATTTCTTCCATCTGATACAAGAAAAAGAGTTTCTTAACATACAAGGAGAGAATGTTATTTATGAAGTTCCCAAAGATGATCAAGTTATTGGAAAACTTATATATCTCTTTAAAAATACTGACAAGAAGAATACAGATTTAGATGAAATAGATAATAGCAATGAAATTCCTATTATTAATCCTAGTGTTGTAATTGTTAGCTTAGAAACTGTATATACATTTTTACTCTAACAGGATAATGCAGAAGAGTATGTGAAGTTAGTGGAAAAGATTGAAAAAATTTTTAGGATCAAAAAGACAAGCTTAATGCGACAAACTGATATTAACACATATTTTCATTAAAGTTATTATAATTTCGCAAAATATATTGCCTTTTGTACATTGGAAAATAAGTGTTAGTTATTGGGGTTGTCAAGGCTAAAGTTGTTCTTTTCTTCATTTTCAGGTGGATTCTAGAAGTTGGGGTTTCCATTATTATTTAGTTGAGGAAAGTTAAGTTTATTGAGATTAAATAAATACATGAAGTTTAAATAAAATAATGAATTTAAAATTTTGTCAGATTTTTAATTTGTATAATAAAATCTATCTTTCTATTGGCTACTCTATAAGTGTACACCCTCTATAAGTGCATGTGCATGGCTGGCTAGAAGTGCGTATATTTATGAAGGTGTTATTGTATTAAGTTTTGACTGTAATTAGTAATAATTGATTTCAAAATATCTTAATTTTATCAGATAAATATTCATTATTTTTTAATAATAAACTAATAACAGTTTGATTATCAGGTAAATCTAAATCTTTTATTCAAATATTTATTAAACTACTGATTTCTTTAATATGATTATCATTCATTAATCTGCATATTATTTCTGGCTCAATTTGCCTATGATCAATGATGATGTGCACTTGAAAGATTGAAAGCACCTTTGGAAACACTTTTGAAAGGTTTGGAAGCATAATTTACTAATAAAATCATTTGGATTGGAAGCTTACAATCAAATTTTTTACTATTGGAAGCATAAAATACACATCACTGGAGCCTATAATTACTTGGCAATGAATCCAAATATTATTAATGTATTTCATTATTAGTTCAGAGCATAAGTGAAGAACTATGTATATGATTTTAGGCTCAAATATTGAGTCAAACATAATTTGTTACTTGCGTTATACTTGCTCTAGTCTTAGCAACAGTCACTGTTCCATAGTTTATTAGTACATTACTTATCTAAATCATCAAAAAAAAAAACTATAATTACCAAGTATCCCATTTATACGCTCAAATGAGAAATACCAGAAAGTGTATAACAGGCTGAAATCATATAAGCATTCTCGTAAATGGAGTAAAAGGTGGAGATTTTGTGTTATTTTATCACGAAGTATTACTATTTTAATTAACCTTTCATGAGTTTCTTGTATCGAATTAAGTTTCAGATTTTTGATTATAATTATTATTAATTAATATAAAATATATCTAAACTAATATAAAAATGTTTTCAAAGTATATTAAAATTAAACAATAAATCTGCTTGTAACTTTCTTTTCTTATTTCCGTTCAAAAAAAATCAAACAATTATAATTAATTAATTAAATTTTATTAAAAAATTTACATTATAAACAATCTTAGAATAAAAAATCAAAGTAATCTTTATCAATCAGTAATTTTTTCTAATTCAACCTCCTAATAATTAATCACGTACTATTAACATTATAAATATTTCTTTCTATAAAAAAAAAAAAAAAAAAAAAAAAAAAAAAAAAAAAAAAAGTTCGCAGTTTACGTCCAAAAATAAAAATTTCACACACACGATAGTGAATAAAAAATGAACTATAATTTTTAATATATATATATGTGTATATATATACTTTGTCCCTTTCAATCTATATAATTAAACAATAATAGATTCAACAGTTATTTGTGTTTTCATCTATATCTATTCTTTTCTTAGAGCCTCTTCAAACTACGTTTCTTATCAGCTTGTTTTTTATCTATTTTCTTATCACCAGCTCTTTTCTTTGGTGTCACAGTAGGATTGTTTGACGACAATTGATTATCATTCGAATTCATAGAAGAATTCGGGTTCTTTTTAAGGTGATTATGATTATTAGCACCACCACCATTCATCGCATTTAAAGATTTCGATTCGTTCATAGAATTTGATACAGTAAGCGGAGTAATTAAAGCTGGAGTATTCACAGAGGAAGAAATGATTGTAGAATTATTTGTTGTCATTGTAGTAGTTGCTGTATTTGTTGATGTAGTAGTAATTTGCGGAGAAGCAGATTTCGAAGAAACGAATTTTTTTGGAGATGATGTTGAAGTGGTGTTATTAGAAGGAGTTGTCGTGGTCGTAGTAATAGTCATAGTAGTCGTGGTCGAAGTCGGCGTTGTCGATGAACTATTATTATTATTATTGATTGAAGAAAAGTCTGCTGCTTTATTTTGAGCATGTACTTTTGTCATCATTCGAGCATGTTTTGCGTAATCTTCATAGTTTTCTAAAAGAAGCTTGCCTGCTTCTTCATTAAGTGCTGATTCAGGGTTAGGAACGATCAAAAGACATTTGACAGTCTTTCATCATCATAATTATTAAGAAGTTAACCTAAATTATACAGGAACAAAGACATAAGGATTATAACTATCAATGCTTACCAGCAAGATACGTTCAATTCCTGAATCTTTGTTCCAATCTTTCTTTAGGGTATTAACACAAACCTCTCCACATTTTGATACATTAGGATGAAATATTTTTGTAATGAAATAACCTAATATTTTACGAAAAATTAAAATGTATGCATATTAAAAGAAATAAAAAAATAAAAAATAAACTTACATTTTGGTGGTACTGCAGGGAAATCGGCGCCCAAAGCCAACTTTACTTTAAAATGTCCCCCTTCATACGGTGTACTCTCTAAAATTTTATCATTTATTAAGAAAAATTAAGAATACTACAGATTAAAAAAAATAATATGTAAATCCTCGACCATAGTCTAATTAAATCCTATATTAATTTCTAAAGTTTATCCATTCTACTTTTAATTTTCTAGGTTGAATTTAAAACCGAACTTTGAAGTAAAATAATTTACCAGGTCCCAAGATCCAAGCTTGAACGTCACAGACGTCTAATTCGTTCACTATGACTCTAATTCCTTCTGGGGGTTGTGCTATAAGAGCATTCAACTCCTTTGAGATCCTCTTTATTACAAAAGGCGAGATGTTTTCAATGGACTAATTTATTAAAAATAATAAAATCCACGACGTTCAATATTTGGTTCCCGTCAAAGTTGCCGCGGCAAAGTTGACAAAACAGTATAAATCGCGTCAGTAAAATATCAGTTTAGTTATCATGAAAAGTAGGAAAACAAAAAACTTTACCATGTTTATTGTGCAAAATAATTTTTTTTTATTTTTTTTTTTTTTTGAATTTTTTTTTTTGATTTAAAATATTTTTTGTTCAAATTATTATTTGTTTGTTTATTTACTATATAATAAATTTTTTTTTTTTTTTTTCACGAGACCAGTCTAGCTCAAAAAAGTTAAACACGTACAAACTCAAACTTTCGACAGTTTACACAAAGTTCTTCTGTTTTACGGGTTTTATTTATTTATTTTTTTATTTTTGAACTTTAACTTTATTTTTGTCCTAATGAATACAAATAACAAATGTAATTATCGCTCGGCTGACTTTATGAAACCGATGAAACCCGAATATATTTGATTATCATAAATCGGAAAAACTTTTTATTCGAACCTCTTTTTTTTTTAAACATCTTTTTAACCCTTTTAGATAGGTTTTATGAACTCGATTTAACAATAAAGGTCGCATATTCACGATTTAACTTTGATTCGGAATATTCAACAAGCATACTTTGGATCGCAGTCAACACTTCCCCTTTAAAGATAGGAATTAGAAAAATTTTAGTTAAGCAAGGGATTTACATTACTTTTTTCGTAAAGTTTTATTTATTATCCTGCCTGCCAAAAATAAATACATATATAATCAATTAAATTATGGTATATCTTGAGCGAATATTAAGATATTCACAACTTTTTTCCCAAATTAACGTGTACAGATTTGACTTGAGTATATTGTTCAAGAGCGAATTTTCCTAGCGAGAATTCAAAGAGAAACGGTTAGATATTCCTGAACTTTACGGATTGAATTGCATAAAATGTAAAATAAATATATATGAATTTACCTCCTTCACGGCCTATCCCCGATTCTTTGTATCCTCCGAATGAACTGTTCGAGTTGAATACACGTGATTAGCGTGAAAGACGCGCTTTATAAAAATTTTTTTACACGAATCAACAAAAGTAATGACTTACGTGTAAGGGTCATATATATTGTAACAATTCACTACATTGTGGAAATGTCAGATTAAATTTTACAACAAAGGAAATATTGAATTAACCTTTTAACCAAAAGGAGGTTGACATACCCCAAACAGTTCCAGTATTTAACTCGTTAGATATCTGCATAGCACGTGTAATATCTTGAGTAAAGACTGCAGCAGCTAAACCATATCTGGATGAATTGGCCTTTTCAATAACTTCTTCAACGGTAGAAAATTTCGCTATTGCTGCCACAGGACCAAAAATTTCGTCTTGCATGATAGTCATCGTTTCATTCTAACAATTGAAATTGAAAATTATAAAACGAGAAACATGGCAAAAAGACGGTGAAAGATAAAATTTATTTACCACTTCTGTGAAGATGGTTGGTTTGATAAAGTATCCTTCTTTACCGTATCTTTCACCGCCCATCAACAAAGTTGCTCCTTCTTTTTTTCCAGCTTCAACATAAGACATAATTCTATGAAAAGATTAAAAAATTACGTTTAATCTTTTTATTATTTAAGAAAATAGTTACTCCCTTGTTGATTTCCTACCTATCAAATTGAATTTGAGAAATCTGAGGACCTTGATGAGTGTCTTCTTTAAAAGGATCACCAAGGTTAATGTGTTCAGAAAGAACCTTAAATTGTTCCAAAAATTTATCATAAATGGAATCTTGTACATAAATGCGTGAACCGGCGCCACAACATTGACCATGATTATAAAAAATTCCCATATGTGACCATTTAACTGCCTCTTCAAGATTTGCATCAGCTAAAATAATATTTGGGGATTTTCCTCCCAATTCTAACGTGACACTCTTTAAATTGGAATCTGCGGATGTCTTTAGAATTTGTCTACCGACCGCGGTAGAACCTACATAAATTTACATTTAAACGCGTAAAAAAAAAAAGTAAAAAATAAAAAAAGTGGATAAATCGACACGATATTGTATCCATACCAGTAAAAGCAATTTTATGAATTTTCATATGAGATGCAATAGCGACACCAGCAGTTTTACCGTATCCCGATATGATGTTTACAACGCCTTTTGGGAAACCAGCTTCTTTAACTAAAGAAGCAACTTTTAAAGCACTTAATGGAGTATTTTCAGAAGTTTTTAATATAATCGTATTTCCACATGCTAGAGCCGGAGCCAATTTCCAAGATTGCATTGCGACAGGGAAATTCCATGGAATAATAGCACCGCAAACTCCAAAAGGTTCACGACGCGTGTAACTAAATTTCATAGGATCATTGTCCATTGTCTTTAGGGATTTTCAGACAAATGCAAAGTGAAATTTTTATTAAAATTATCAAAAGGGAAACTTTCACCCAAGATATTCAAGATATTCATATACCTTGCCATGAATTTTATCAGCAAAACCGGCAAAGTATCTGTAGGTATCGATGGCAGTTTGGAGATCATTAGCTTTAGCGATGGAAAAAGCTTTACCGTTGTCAAGAGATTCAATAGCAGCGATCTCTTCACGGTCACGTTCAATCAAATCGGCTAATTTATAAAGCAAGCGACCACGTTCTGATGCTTGGACATTTTTCCATACTTTATTAAATGCTTCAGTAGCAGCTTCAACTGCCTTATCAACATCGTTTGCAAACGCTTCTGCAACAGTTGTGATTGGTTTCCCTGTTGAAGGGTTAATCACTTCAAACCGTTTTCCATCAATTCCATCGACGAATTCATTATTAATGAATAGACCCGTGTAGACTGTAATTTCTCACGTTAAAAGATAATATTCACGAAAAGGAAAGAAAAAATTAATTGGATGAATATTTACTTTTGGTAGATTTCCCGGTTGGCAAAGTGATTGATAATTCGTTAGAAGTCATGATAATGAGAGATTCTTTTTCCTTTTTTTTTTGTTTTATGGAGGAGGGCATTTCGGCATTATTTATATTTCTAAATTTTCACCCAATCCCTTTTAGATTTGTGTCAAGTATTTTGACAATTTTAATTTATTTAATTTAATTTAATTACCTGAAAAAGAAAATGTATTTAAAGATCATTAATGTAGCAAATTCATTAGTTCGGAGACATTTGATAATTCGGGCAAAGCACAGATTTATCCTAACTTCGGAATTGGGGTATATCTCATACCCATGTATATTTTTTTTTTAGAGTGTACATCGATGATCTAATTTTAAGGACAAAAATTGGCATAATTATCACGTGAGGAAGATTTGTATAAAAAAGGGATACGCAGTATGCATCTCGTTCAAAGGTTTATTTATTTTTATTTATTATTGGTTTACACAAGTGAAAATGGTTGGCTGCTTTGTTGCTTGTTTGGTTGGTTGGTTGTTTGAATTGATTGAAAAGGATGAATAACAACCAAACAAGTGTTTGATCAAAAAAGTAAATTGGCTTAATCAATTTACTAATAATCATTCAAAGACTAATTGAGAATAGATAAACATTGAAACACTTTCCACCGGGAATGACCGAAAAAGAATTGTTGATTTCCCTCCCAATAGCCACGTGTGAAAGGGTATTAAAAATTATTGTAACCTCTCCAATAAAAAAAATTACCTGCATTTTATTATAACGAGAAAAAAATGTGGGGTAACCTAGAACTTTGTTCGTTAACATTGAAACTTTCCGCAGCACCTGCATAAAGGGTTTTTCTTTACACATACATCAAGCGTATATTTTTTTTTTTTGTGGTAATGGTAATAGAACGTTTTTATTTTAGTCCCGTCGTTCATTTAATACTTAAATATTTTGAAAATTTTAATTCAAAAAAGACGTTCACATAGTAATTGATTTGTTTGTTAAAAACCGAGGATTTGGGTATTTTAAAAATGATTTCGCTTTTATTTTTATCATCAGATTATGCAACCTTAAAACATTAAACCCTTTTTTTAACCTTTTTTTTTTCTCTTGGGTAAATTCAAAATTTTTTTCGATCAAATATTTGTCGGAAATCAATATCGTTCATTAAAAAAGAGAAAAAGGTCAAATTTGAAAATCCAATTGAAACCATTTTCATTATATGGGGTAATTTTGCTTGAAGATAAATGCATATAAAAAAATTTTAAATGTTTGAATAGGAATTAGGGCGCAGCGTATAACTTGGTAATCATTAAAAATAGTATGACAATAGATTGTAACATGACACATGATGAATAACAACCATGAACTGACTTAAAGGTCCGATTGTGAATTCCCGTTTTTAAGTTGTACAACGCTAAGATTTTGGTCAAATGTTAAAATTAAAAAATTTCATTTTGCTTTTTTTAGAATACTTTGGTTTCTGAAAAGGAAAAAGCAACGGCTTTATTGTTGTTCTCCTACATCATCCAACATACTACAAGTATGGTATCAACCTTAGCCTCATTGCTGTTTAATTTTTTTTTTTAATTTATGTATATATGTGTGTGTTGTGTTTACTTTATCTTTTATCAGTAATGTGTTGGATCGTCAACACTTTTTTTTTTTTGTTCTCTTTTTTTTTTTTTGATCGTTTTACAACATATCATTTACATTAAAAAAAAAATATTAACGCCTCCTTTGTATGACTTTAGTTAAAATGAGTAACTTACTCACACACCCCACCCCCCTTATTTATTTTTATTGTATCGCATTTATTTTTTTTTTTTTTTTTTTTTTTTTTTTTGCCCTCAATCTCAAACACATATAATAACACCACTTCAAACTTTCCTTCTCCAAAAATTTTCATACAGTACTTGTATTTTTATTTTTCCTCCCCAAAAAAAAAAAAAAAAAAAATTTAAAATTTTAAATAAAAATACAGTACAAGTTAAAAAAAAAATCCACCCACACTTTTTTTTTTTAAATAATAATAAAAAAAACTGAACTAAACAACAAAAATACTGTGCATCGTATTTAGTTCCGGTTAGTTATTCGGTAAAATAAATGTGAAAAAAGTGAGTCACAGAATTTATTTTTTTTATTAACTAATAAAAAGATTACTTTATATATATATGTATTTTTTTTTTAAAAAAAAAAAAATAAACTACAACACATAGTTCAAGTTTTAAAAAATTTTTTTTATTAACGGTACTCCAAAGGAAAGAACAAAAATATAATATTATTAATATTAAAAATAATAATAATAAATTTTTTTTTCCACACAATACAATAGACTTAAAGTAAAAAAACAAAAATTATTACTTACCTTTCAAGTGTTATCAGCAAAAACATTAAAACCAACAAAAAAAAAAAAAAAAAACAAAGCGAAAGAAGGAAAGGAAAAGCCGCGCACTTCATAACGATATATACCCTTTTTTTTTTACGACTTTTTTAAAAAAAAAATACAACGCCACTATAATATTCCTACGTATAAATATATATATATAAAATATATTTTATATATATATATTAAAAAAAACCAAAAATTTACGAAATGAACCGTCCGTATTATACACCACATCAGTCACAGTCACCTAATGCGCAGCGGAATACGTATCAATATGGTCAAGCTTTTCAACCAGCATCACAGCAAGCTCAACAGCCTTCCGCCATGATCCAACAGAATGCTGCTCTTCCTCCACATAATGGTTCACAATTCAGTACGCTAAATAGTTATAACACCAGAATTGGCGGAGGCGACTTTCGTCACGGTGCTCACCTCTCAACACACCAACCACAATTATCTTGGGCGAATTCCAAAAATACTAATTGGGGAATACCCGAACTAGGTGGCGCTTCAGGGAATAACTCTTTGGCGAGCAGTTTATATCCGAATAATATCGCAAATAGTAATAACTTTCAACCAACGAACTCCGGTATATTCGATGCCACGGCTCAACCTCAACAGGCTCAGCAAACGCACCAGACAAATACACAACGAAGGATGCAGGGATCTGCTGCAATACAACAACCGCATAATAATGTTTTACGTTTGGGCGCTGAAGCAAATTATCAAGGTCATCAATCATCAATCGGTATGTCTGATTCAATCTTTTTTTTTTAAAAAAATTAATCTTGGTACTTTTCCACGTGATCTTGATCGGAAAATCCTTTTATTATGCTACTGCAATGTATTCTTACATATCATTCCTTCCTTCGTCAACCTTCCTTCGTCAAATAGCGGCAGGACATCCACAACAGCCATCATTGTCGACCTCTTTATCACAGTTTCATACATCTCCTACACCATCGGCGCAGACTCAACCCCACGCAGCTCAACAACAACATAGCATGCTTGCTCTACCAACTCCGAATTCTTTAAACTCATCAAATGTTATTAGTGGTAGAAATCAATGGATGGAGACGAATAATTTTGCAATGCCATCAATTAACATGAATTCGTTGGGTTTCCCAAGAAATACGCAAATAACTGTTAATGATAGCTCAAGTTTGAGCGGTCAATTTGGAGTGGACGTTGACCCTGCCACGGGTGATTTAGATGAAAGTAGTATAATGGATCCTCCCATGGTGGCCAATTCTTCTTTAACTTCCACTGCTACACCATCACAATCTTCCATATCTCCAAATACCAATCAACCAACTTACATGAATCGTTATTCCCAGCAACCACAACAACAAGCTCAAACCCAGCAACACCTAACACAAGTTGCTCAACGTCATCAATCCCAACAGCAACAAGTCCGCCGTTATGCCACTTCGACCACCTCCCCAAATACTTCTATCAGTAGCATAACGGATACCACGGGTTCCCCGTCAATCAATAGTTCGATTTCCAAACGTACTTCCGATACAAATGCTGTGTTTGGGTCGAGCATATCGGGAATGAGTCAAAGATCGATGTACAATAATAGTAATGGGTTGGGTAGTTACGTAATGAATCAGCACGGACGACAACAGCAGCCGTATGCTGCGAATCAGCAACAAACTCTGAGATCGCCTTATGCTGCTCATAATGAGAGTTACATCTCTCCAAACGTTGGCATGGGTGCAAATTATTCCTCTCAACAAAGTAACATTTCTGCAAATCAACAAGCGCAACAACAACAACATTTACAGCAGCAACATAACAATGCTCAACAACAGCAGCAACAACAAATTCAACATCAACAGCAATTACAGCAGAATTCATCACATCAGCAAGTGTCTCGTGGCAGCCCTTATCAAACCTATAACCAATCTCCTCACCTCGCTACGAATCAAATGAGTCAAAGATCCGCCATCAATCAAAATACTGTTACTCAGAATGTGAATGCAAAATCCTCTCCAAGGTTAACCAAGACTGTGACACAGAAACCGACAGTACAGCCAGGTGTCCCCGCTCAAGTAATAGCGCAACAACAGATGCAATCTCAATCTCAACAATCTCAACAATCTCAACAACAGCAGCAACAACAATTGCATCAACAATCTCAACAGTTGCACCACCAATCACAACTTCATCAACAATCGCAGCAGCAAAAGCAACAGTTGCAACATCCAACTCCTTTGCATCATCCACAGCAACAGTCTCAACAACAGCAACAACAACAATTGCAGCAAATGCAGCAATCACAACAAGCGTTGCAGCATCATCATCAACAGCAACAACAGCCCTCTGAACATTCAATACAGCAGATGCAACAGATACAACAAAAACAACAACAACATCATCATCACCACCAAGCTCCTCCAAATAAGATGGCAAGAACTTTAGTTGGTACACCAACTCAACAGCATCCACATCATCAACAACGTCAGCAACATCAGCAGCAGCAACATCAGCAGCAGCAGCAGCAGCAGCAGCAACAACAACAACAACAGCAGCAGCAGCAGCAGCAACAGCAACATCAGCAACAACATCATCAGCAACAACAACATCAACAACAACAGCATCAACAGCAGCATCAGCAGCAGCAGCAGCAACAACAACAACAACAGCAGCAGCAGCAGCAGCAAAGTTCGAATGGATCATTTCCCCAACAAAACCAAGTGACTATGGTTTCAAATTCGAAGCAAAAGCCTTCACCAATGGTTGCACATACGCCGTTGCAAAAGAATAATTCGATATCACAACCATTACCACAGCAGCAACTACCACAACAACAATTACCACCACAACAACCACCTCAACAGCAACCACCTCCTCAACCGCAATCTCAGCCACCACAACCGTCACAAGCTCCTCTAGAACTAAAGAGTACTGCTTCTAATGTTGCACCTGCCGTTATACCACCACAAAAGGATCATAAACCGAAACGACCCATGAATGCATTTATAATCTTTTCGGGTGAACGTCGGCCTGAATTACAAAAGAATGACCCGAATATGCAAACCGCTCAAGTTAGCAAAATTTTGGGAGAGGAATGGAAAAAGATGGATAATGTATGCATTAGAATTAAACCGAGTGAAATATATATTTATACTTTTTCATCCTTACTAATTAATAAATTTGAATTTGCTAATTTATAGTCACGTAAAGAACATTATAATGAAAAGGCAAGAGTCCTCAAGGAGGAGTTTAGGCAGTCAAATCCTGGGTTTGTTTATACTCGTCGCGGAACATCAACTACTACAAAGAAGAAGGCTTCAACACCTTCGATTCCACCTACTCCCACCGCTGTCTCTGTTACCCCTTCCGCAACTACCGTGACCACCCCCACCTCCACGAACATTCCCACCACCTCTACCACTACCACCACAAATACAAAATCTCCAACCGCTCCTATAGCGGTACCGCCTCAATCTACCAACGTTACAATAGTACGTAAATTGATAAAATTGTTCATTTTGAAAGCTTTTTTTCGTGCATATATTTATCTTATTTTTACTATTTTAGTCCAATGGTCCAATCAATGGTGGTGTTCCTCCTCATCATCCAAGCAACGTTTATTCATCCCCTCATAGTAATGTAACACCTACTTCGACGGCAACGAACACAAATACTCAACGAAGTTCACTCAATAATATTAACAAACAACAACAGGTTAATAGATTACTATTCATATATAATTGTTCCGTTGATTCGTTTATAATTTGTTTACATTCGTTTCATTATCAAAAATTTTAGCCACAACCGCCAGCTCCATCAAATCCTCCAAGGACTACAATGTCTACAATCCCTATCAGAAATCGCAAATTAAGGAGACCAATGAACGCTTTCTTGATCTTTAATAAAGAAATGCGCCCAAGAGTATTAGAAACGAATCCTAATATGTCGGTGGCTGAAATTTCAAAAACAATTGGTGAAAGTTGGCGTGGAATGTCTGATGTAAGTCATCAGTTTTTTTGACCAGTCTTACCTTTTAGGTGACAGAAAATTTATCGTAACTTGTATAATTTGTAGGAGCAAAGGGAGGTTTATCTTCAGAAAGCTCGAAATTTGAAGAATGAATTTCACGAATCAAATCCAGACTTTGTGTATACGCGCCGATCAAAAGCTGAACTAGCGGCAGCAGGTCATCATAGTTATTCCAAGAAACGACCTTTTGGACAAGATGCAAGCGGTGAAGAATCAGATGAAGGAGGAGATCATCCACCACGTGCTCCACACGGAAATCATCACGAGGGTCCAGCAACTGGTGCTCCGCCCAAAGATCCTCGAGGACGTAAAAAGAAACGAAGCCGACATCCAACTGCGCCAAAGCATCCAATGTCAGGATTTTTATTCTATGCATTAGAGATGAGACCACATGTTGCAGAACAAAATCCTGGAAGTACGGTTGGTCCTATAAGTAAAATTATTGCAAGTCATTGGAAGGCTTTAACACCCGAACTGAGAGCACCATGGGAGAAAAAGGCTACTGATGACAAAGCAAGATATGCTAGGGAGATGGAAGCATATTTACAATCACAAAAAGATGAGGAATGAACTTTTATTGGACCTTGTCTTAATAAACCACGAGATTTTTTTATAGTAGATTGATTAGGCAAAGAATTTCCCCCAAAAAACATTGCATATTAACGTATTTTCTTGGATTATTTTCATTTATTCATTTTTTTTTTCGGCGGGTTTTTTTTTTTTTTTTTTTTTTGACGAAATAAACTTCGTCAATACTGTATATTTTGGTTTTATATAGTTTTTTTTTCCTTAGTTGATATTTTCTTTTGCATACAAACAAATAAACAAAAGTTGTAAATTTTTTTTTTCTTTTTCCCATGTTTTATTTGTTTGTAAATTAATAGAGATCAAAAAAAAAAAAAAAAAAATCATATTTATTTTCAGAAGAGTATAGGATAGTAGTAAATAATTAAGTGAAATTCAAAAAAAAAAAAAAAATTATATTTATGTATATATATATATATGTGTATATATATAGGATAAGTATAATCTAAAAAGTATTTTCTTTCATTATAAATTTTTTACAAAATTAAAAAATATCAATTTTTCATTTTCAGAATTCGAAATCTACAATTAGTAAAAAATACTTCTTGTTCTATGTATACCAATTTCAATCGAATGTTTATGTTCATTAGCAAAATCCCATATATAAAAATCTAAAATAATAGTATTAACTATTGGAATCAACCCTTTCGAATTTTCCTGTTGAATTTTTCGTTGGATGATTCTTTTTAATAATTCTACCGACCATATTGAACATCCTATTTATTAAGAATAATTAATTGGCTTTATGTGGATGATTAACATTACATAATTTAAATTACCTCTAATCTCAATTTCTAATTGTGAACCATTTGGTAATAATGTGAAAGAGTTTATCTTATTGAGTAAATTCTGAGAATATGACAATGCACCTAAATGATGGAGTGCCTAAAATAAATAGAAAACCAATATAAATAAATATAAAATCCCTTGTTTTAAAAAAAAAAAGGAAATTTAAATTGTTATACTTGTGGAACCCTTTAACGTTTAAAATGGGATTTATATAAAAATTAAATATATAACAAGTTTAAATTAGTATAAGTATATTATAATATAAATTATATAAAGTAAGCATACCATACCTATAATCTGCAAACATTGTTATTTCATCAATGTCATTAAAATAACCATAACCTTGTCCTTCAAAACAAGCCCTAAAAGTATTATATCGTAATATTGTATAAATATTTATATTCCATAATTTAAATAATAATATATTTATATATATACCAAGTATCAGCTATTAATATTTGAGCTCGTTTATAAAGTTGGACTAGAAATAAAAAAATCCATTTGCTTTAAATCTCTTTTTTATCCAATTCTTTTTAACGATGTAATTGCCTTCCTACCTTTACGTCCAAGAAATTCACATTCGTCACGAAAACATTCAAAATTATCGGTAATTATTTTTAGCAATTTCATGGCAGAATTATTTGATTGTTTAATACAATTAATAAAATTACCGTCGAATTTCTTTAGCGTAATAATGAACAATCAGATAAAAGAGATTTAAAAAGTTTAGAGTTTTCAAAAGAAATGAATAATACCTCAACTAAAATTTTACCGGCTTTTCTCATACAATGAATACGCTCCTGAAGCAAAGGAATTTCTTCGTTTGTATGAGAACGAAAGGCATATTTAATTTTATAATCATTTAAATCTTCTGCTGAGGCATAAACTGACGGTGTTGTAATTGGTATCCCTTCATCAATGGCTTTATATCCAATTTTATTATCCTCAATAACCGAAAATTTTTGAAAAGATTAATTTTTACATGAAATACCTCGATTAATTGCCGCGCATAAGGACCAATATCCCGTATATCGTTTATCTTTATAAAGGATGGTATATCTTTCTTGACAATTCGATCCTTTTTCTTTTTCTAAATCAGACCAAAAAGAAAAGTTTAGTAGATCAACGAGAAAGATCCTATATAATATAAACAAATCGATGAGATTTATTCGAGTATCTCGAAGAAAATTCAAAAAAAAAAAATTCGAATATTAACCAGTTAATTGCTGCTTCGTTTGCAATTTTTGGATGAAGTTCATGTTGTTTCCATACCGATACAGAATATTTCATTTTTTTCATATTTGAATAAATCTAAGAGAGATATAAATATAGATTCGATTAGTTAAGTGAATTTAAAATCGAATTATTATTAATGAATTTGTAAAATTACCGCATTTGCCGCTTCTTGAATACTGCTTCGAGGAATGGTGACATCCTTTGAATTCTAAACTTAAAAAAAAAGTTTTCATTATTTCATTTTTTTTTTAAAAAAAAACAAAGTCTCACCTTATTAATGAAAAACGCGCTTTCTAGTACAGGATTCACGAAGTGTTGTGTTTCACTTTCGTTAATGATAGAGTCAAAACTATTATCGTTATTCATTATAAAAAAAAATTTTTTTTTTCGAGATGATGATCGGGGTTTGTATTTTTACAAAAATAATAGTAACATTTTTTTTTTAATATAGACCTTCCCAAATATGAAAAACGTTAAAAAAAGTTTATATATATGGAAATATAAATACAACACGACTGGGTTACAAATTACTAAATTTAACGATTCTCGATTGAAATTTATGCTAGTACCAATTAAATAAACCTACTAGACTTTTATAAGCATGTTACAAGGTTCATGATTATGTAGTTATTACATCAAAAATGTATCTCGATTCTTTTTTAGTGGTTCAATCAGCTGCTGCCATTTGAATATCCATATAAAATTACCATATAAATATAAAAATTTTGTTTCTTAACGCGTCTCACTTTTTTCTTTCTTATCTATAATATATTTATCATTCAAATTTTACATCTTTATACATTCCTTTTTTTTCCAAGTTTTTTTTTTTTTTCCATTTTTTTTTCTTTTTTTTTTGGTTTGGTTTAATTTTTTTTTTCTTTTTTCTCGTCTTTTTTTTTCTTTCTCTAACTTTCACGATAATTATTAAACCGAAAGTATTTATTTAAAAAAAAAAAAAATAAATAAATAAAAAAGATAATGGGTTGCGCTACTTCTTATCTTGCTGCTTCCTCTGAACATTCTTCGCATGAACTTTCTTCATTTTCGAAAACCTCCTCTCAAACTCGAGCCAGAAATTTACCTTCTCCTCCTACAGTCACCACCACCACCATTACCACCATTACTAACACAGCCTCCAGTTCTGACTCGAATATAAATACACGGTTCGGTAAATGCGTTTATTGTACTTCCCCATTTGTTTCATATAAATGGTGTCGCAATTGTGCTTTCCCCGGTAAAGAGCAATGGACTACAGGCAATAAGTTATTGGATGAATTTATTATTTATACACAAGAAATATCACCAGATTTTAAAACTTATTTAGAATGGATACCATTTGAACAATTCATTGATATAAAAGAAATTGGCAAAGGAGGGTTTTCCACCGTATTTGAAGCTAATTGGACTGAAGGTCCAAAAAGAAATTTTGATCCTTTAAATAAACAGTGGTGTCGAATAGGAAATACTAGAGTTGCCCTTAAATTATTACACGATTCTCAGGAAATCACCAAAGATTTCTTAAATGATGTAAGTAATTTCTTAATGTCCCTTTTATTTTTCTTTTCAAAAGAAAAACAAAATTTTTTAATTTAAAACTTTTTCTTTATTTTTTCCTAGATGAAAAAATATTATCAATGTAAAAATCGAGAAAATTTAGTTGGATATTTTGGAATTTCACAAGATCCAACAACAAAAGAGTACATTTTAGTAACACAATTTGCTAATAAATTAGACTTACGCACATTTATTCTTACAAAATATTATAATAATAATAATGATTTATTAACATGGAATGAAAAAATAAATATACTTAAATCTATAGCAGAAGTGATTAAATCTTTACATAATGAAAAATCCTTGCAAGGTGAAAATTTATTTCATGGTAATTTGCATCCGGGTAATTTATTAAAGAACTCAAGTTCTGAATTGAAAAATCAAACCGAAGAATCCATTTTAATAGGGGATTTAGGATGTTGGATACCTTCTAATGTTTTAAAAAATTCTCAAAAGTATTTACAACCTTCTTCGTCATCTTACAATTATAACAATAATTATTTAATACATGGTGTTTTACCTTATATTGCTCCAGAAATTTTAAGAGGCGAGAAAAAATCACAAGCGAGTGATATTTATAATTTCGGTATGATCATGTGGGAATTATCAACATTTTCTTTACCATATTTTGATAGAGCTCATAATTTGGAATTAGCTTTAGATATATGTGAAGGAGCACGTCCTGATCCTTTACCCACAACTCCAGAATTTTATTTTGATTTAATGGAAAGATGTTGGGATGATGATCCGTCATTAAGACCGAATGCGATTGAAATCATTCGTATTTTGGATATGAATCAATTATATTTAAAATATAGTGAGCAAACCATGAAAGTTGTCCAACATCAAGAATGTTCCAATACTAAAAATAAATTATCGATGATTTCCCAAAAAATTACGAAAAAAGTTGTTAAAACGAATAAGAACGTTATTAGAGTTGGTAGTCTGAGAGGTGTCATGAAAAAGAAATTTCAATCAAAAAAGGAAGAGTTATTAACGACAAATATCCATCCTGAAGCTTATTATACTAGCAGGGTATTGGATTTTTCCTTTAATAGATTATCCATTTCTTCTAATTCTAATAATTCCTTTACAGCCGGTAATACTTCCACATCTGACGATTTTGGTGAAGGTAAAATTATTTTGTATATCAAATGATTTCAATTTTTTTTTTTTATTAAAGAAATTTATTTCTTATTCGTCTCTTTTCCAACTTAGAAACAGGACAATCAAGTTTTGCCATCTCTGATATAGGCTTGGGTATGTTTTATTATTCCTATCTTTGTTTTTTTTAAAAACAAAAAAAAAAAAATAATAAAAACAATAATAGTAATAATTTTCCTCCTTCTTAACTTATAGAAGATGTAATTGAAGATTTCATTATTCTAGCTAAAGATTCTAAGGGAAAGGAAAGGGCTTGGGCATAGTTAATTAATTTAAATCATTATTTATCATTCAAGAACATTTTACATTTTCATCAATTTCAATACATTATTTATAATCAAGATGTATATAACTGCATTTATTAATTATATTATTATTTTGTTCGAGAGCCGATTCCACTATACAATTAATTATGATTTTCACAGTACACCCTGTGAAAATCCTTTTGCAAAAAATTGAACATTATTATCTAATACTTTATAATGTAATGTTGAAGGTCTAAACCATTTATCCTGATTTTTTGGTCCACGAGCCATTGTAATCTTGGATAAAGAGAGAAAAAATAGTTCTTTTTTATCAATAACGTCTACGAGTCGTAAAGAAATTTGATGATTATCATTGTACCTACTTCGCCTGATACATCTCTTGAAAACCCGGATCCTAATCCACGAACTGATAATAAATATTCCGATTGATATATCAATAATTTTAAAAAAATCTCTTGATCCAACTCATCATCAAATGAAGATGGTGATACATCCTCATCCGCGTGAATCAAAATTATTAAGGATCCATTATACTATAAAAAAAAGGAAAGGAATGAAATAACAAACAATTTATTTAAATGGTTTACCGGTACCGATTTATCGTTACCTTTTCGATCAACATGCGACAAGCTTTAACGAATTCTAATATATCCCTCACATTAAATCCTGCATATAACAAGATTGATAAATCATCAAAAATCAAGCATACGCGTGAATCATCAATCGACGAATGACGAGCTACAATCGTTTGTTTAATCACTTTATAAAAGTTTTGTAATATTTCTTTTGAAGTTTGCGAATTTGAAATTGAACTAGCTGTACAAGTTAATACGGCTGTTGGTATCGTTATCGTTGTAGAAGTAGATTTTGAAAAACCATCTGTTTGTGAATATAATGAAGTTAATCCATCTATGAAAGACAGTAAGCCTTTTTGAGTGGCGAGAGTTAAATTTACTCCCTATTTTATATAAAGGATAATTATTTATATATATAAATTCCTAAATAAATAAATAAAAGGTAAAAAAAAAAATTATACCAATTTACGCCCAATTGTTAAATAATGATTAAAAATTTGAGAAAGGCCAACTAGTACTACATGTTTATCGGATTTTACTTGATTAACGATGAAATGGTGAATGAGAAAATTTCCTGAAGCTGAAAGAGTATCTGTTATTAAGATAGATCTTTTATTCGGTGGAAGATTATCATCAGGAAACGAAAGCGATGCATCTAAACTCGCGTAACCCATCGAAGGTATTTATGTATATTATTTATACCATGATTTTCATTTTATGCCATATTTATATTTTTTTTATTATGACTTACGTCATCGGTGGATATATTTTTGTATTATAAACAGGAAATTCTGGAAAAAATTGGTGACCAATTGATAGTTAATCAATGCCATGTATGTGTTACTGTGTGACTGTGCAACAACATCAATGCACACTGAATTTACTTGTTGTAAAAAAGGTCACCCTCTTTTTTTTTCATCAGTCCCTTTTCTCTTCCATCCTCTTGCATCAAAGGGTATAAATAGGCCTCTACTGATATAAAAAGATTGAAAGTTTGGAAACCCCTATATAAACTCCAAAAAACTCGAACTTTTTTTTTTTTTTTTTTTATATATATATATTGAATTTACTATTCGCGTGAAGATACTTTTAAACCATTATATTAAAATACTCTTTTTAGATTTTAAAATATTATACCCCCTATTGTATGTTTTATTTTAGAGCATAATGTCTAACAATATTGTGGTATGTATTACTTTATTTCACTTTAGAACCATTAAACACTTGAAATTTGGCTCTCTTATAAGTCGCGTAACTTTTTTTTCAAGTTTAAAAGAAATTATATGGGCTCGCGTTAATATATTTAATCTATTGTTCTCTATAGCCTACTGTGTACAATAGCGTAATAAGGGATGTTATTGATAATGTGAAAAAAGACTTTGAAGATAATGGTGTCGATGAATCAGTATTAAAGGACCTAGAGCGCGTTAGTATTATAATTCCTTCCACCATTTATATCCTAATTAATGTTATAAGAAATATTACGTCCATTTGTTTTAATTAGATTAATTATCATTACCCATTTCGTCTAGATATGGGAGAAAAAGATTAAAAGCGCAAAGGTTGCACAATGGGACAATGGTTTATTAAATGAAGACAACAATCAAAATAATGATGCTACAAATATTGGTCATCATCAGCAGCCACCTCAATCTGATTCCAATCAAAAGGTAAATTCGTTATTTAATGTATTTATATCCAAATTTTGGACTTTAAAATCATTTCAACCCTTTTCAATATAGTATCAACCTGGGGAAGTACCAGTCGCAAGTCTTCCAAGCCGTGCGGTTTTAAATACTCATTCCGATCTTAATAGTGTAGGCAGGCCTCCACATAATGTATGTTTTAATTTCTTTGATATTTTCTTTATTTATTTTACTGTTATTCGTTAGTTATTCGTTAGTGAATCGTCAAATAAAATTTATCACTAAAATAGCCTATCAAAAATGTTAATGTTAATACATCTCTGGTACATGCATCACTGGCTCCTCCATCATCTGCTTCACCCGATATTTCGAATAGAAGCAGCTCAGCGATTCCTTTAAACATTCAAGCTGATGGTAATTATAATGTTATTCGCTAATTATCTGTAATCTTATACTAATATTAGTAGCATACGCGTCATCAAATAAAGTTTTAGATCAGAAGTTTATGTACCTTCAAGGCCCACATTCGAAGGGTTTACAGGTATGTGAAACGTTTATCAAGTTAATGACATTTTAAATTCACCAGATTTTTTATTAGAATCATCTACATTTATTCACATGCAAAGGAAAATCAAAATCTCGATAAGCTCATTCCTCGTAACGTTAATAATAACATTATAAGTCATCCGACTCCGCAACACCTCCCAGAGTTCAGTCGACCATTGTATGCGGAAAATGATGATATTAATTCTGATCTTGATGATTCAGATGAAGAAACCAATGCCGAGGGTGAAGAAACACAAAATATTATTTTATGTTTATATGACAAGGTAAAAATAAATAAAAGTATCAATATGATATTGAGACGATGTCGTCGTGATGTAATGAATATTAAAAAGATAATGTCGACGAAAATCCCGTGATTATGTTACATTTATTCTTTGTAAAAATCTTTCAATACTTAAAATATCGCAACATCTTTTTAGGTTACTCGTACAAAGAATAAATGGAAGTGCCAATTGAAAGATGGTATCATGTCAGTGAATGGACGTGATTACCTCTTCCAGAAAGGCAATGGTGATTTTGAGTTTTAAGGGAGAAAAAATACTGGCAAGGACGTGATCATTAGGAACTATTTTATAGTATATTCCTATTCGATTTTATTATTAGGTATATTTTTATCTATCTGCCTTTGATAATCTATCTCTGAGTGATTGTTCAATAAACCAAGAATCTGGGATAACTTTGCGTTTAGGTAACTATCTCATAATAAGTAATGTGTTGGTGTTATCGGATTTATTTTTCCTCTTTTTTTTTTGTTTTATTATGGGTTAATTGAGAGAAAAAAAAAAATACGAAATATGATCGTATTAAAAAAAAAAATGATATATATAAAAAAAAAAATTAAAGTGACTTTTTCTTTTGTTGCGTTAGCTCCTTGATATCTTCGATATTTTATTCTTTATATGTATAATCTTTATTCTTAAAGTTATTTCAATCTTCTTTTTTTTTTTTTTGCATGTAATTAATAAATTTTGACGTAATAAAAGGAGAGTTGTTTATGAAATAAAAGAAAAGAAAAGATAACATATCAGCTTTTTTTTCAATAATTAAATATATGTATTACTGTTTTATTAAAAAATATGAAAAGAGAAATGAAATTAATGCGCCAAATAATTTTTCGGCTCGATAATTTTTATATATAGAAAATAGTAACACAAACTATAATAACTTCTCTCCGAATTTACCAGGTTAATATTTATATATAAAGCTTCATTAATGAATTTTTAGGGTTCCTTTACAAAACCTGAAAATAAAATGCAATAAATCTGATCCATAATAATAACTTGATATTTAACAACTTTTTATTAGAACTATCACAACTATAAAATTCATTTAATTTTACAAAAAGGTTTTTAGTATAATTTCTTTAGCATTAATTACTATTTATCATTTTTAATGTCATTAATTCTTTACAAAAATTGTTTAAATAATCTATCATTATAAATTTTTTTCTTAAAAAATCATATTAACTTGATTTAATTTAAAATATATTTTACTAATATATTCTTAAAAAAATTATTTTTAAAATTCAAATATATATTTTTATTAATATATTTTAGCAAAATTTATCTTGGAAATTTAGATTTATAATTTATTAAAATTTTTTTAATAAAAAAATTATCTTTAAGGAAAATTTTATATTCTACCTTCTGCAATTTTTTTAATATCACTTTAGAGATGTGATATCATTATATATAACATTAATAAAAAATATATATATATATAATATATTACTTATTAAAATTTTAAAAACAACATTTTGAACTACTATTGAATAAGTTCACTTTCTTTAATTTCTTTAAGTTTATCATTTTTTATGATAAATTGTATTATAAGTAGGCTGATTACATATATAACACTTATAAGTATTATGAATTAAAAATCCTTTTTTTGAAATATTATCTTTTTTTTCTAATTTTCACACTACTCTTATATTGTTTTATTAAAGGTCTACCTTTAGTTTTAATTCTTTGTAGATTTTAAACATTTTTAATTTCTTGAAATTTAAATCTTTCATTAATTAAAATAGTTGAATCTATTATATTTGCTTTATTAATCAGTTGTAAAGATTTTTTAGAATTCATTTGATTTTCAATATCTTCTTTAATATTTGATGAAATCAATCCATTCAGTTCTTTTTTATTAATAATATAAACTTGTAATAGAAGTTCCATTTCATGATCATTAGATTCCAATATCAATAAAGTAACTTCATCTAAAACTTTCCATATTTTAATCTTTTTTCAATAATTTTCTTTATCATTTTCTTTTTTATATATATATATTAAGCTATATTCTGTAATAGAATTTTACTTTGATAAACATCTTTATACTATTTTTTTTATATCATTAAAATATAAAATCCTGCAATTTTAAAAGATATTATTACATAAAAATAATAATAGCAAAAAATACCTTTTGACAATATATTTAAATATGAACATAAAAATTAAATTTCATTTAAAATCATAACATAATAAAGATTATTTTTTTCTGATTATATATTACTAATTTTTCAGATTTCTTTAATATCATTTTATCAATTTTATCAATAATTGATTATAAAGTAATTTATCTTGCTTTATAGTTAGTTGTCTTCAATAAAACTATTATTATATTCTTTTAAATCCTAATAATAAAATTAATTAAAATAAATAATAATATTTTTTTTAATAAAACCTTCTTAGTTTAGATGTTAATTTATAAAAAAAAATGTTTTATCTTTGTAATAGCTAAACTAATCCTAATTTAAATATTAATTATAAAAAAATTGTTTAGTCCTGTAATAGCTAAACTAATCCTAATTAAACATTAATTTATAAAAAAATATTTCGTATTCTATAATAGCTAAACTAATTCTAATTTAAATATTAATTATAAAAAAAGTTTTAGCCCTGTAATAGCTAAACTAATCCTAATTAAATATTAATTTATAAAAAAATTATTTCGTATTCTATAATAGCTAAATCTTAATTAAATATTAATTTGTAAAAAAATATAATATCATAACTTACTTGATTAATTATTTTAAATAAAAAAATCATAATTACTTGAAAATACAAATATTGTCTTATTTTTTCTTTAATCATAGTTAATATATTTACAGATATATGCTTATCTAATATTTTAAATATTAAAGGAAAAAGTTTATATACTATTGATAGTAAAATAGAATTAGTAATACCTAATTGATATTGGTAAAATCTTTTCTATTAAATTTCTATAATAGATAAACTTTTAGCTAATTTACATAAAGTTGTATTATTTGTTTTATAATTTCATTTATTTCTTTAAACTATAAAGTAATTTCATTTCTAGCTATAAATATTTATTATAAATAGCAGCATACTTATGATTTTTTTATTAGTTATAATACTCTAAGAAGATAATCTTTAGCTAATAGGAAAGTTTCTATAAGATTATTCTATCGAAAAAAAGCAAGAGTTTATAAAGGCTATTATAGCACTTATAAAATTTTTGATAAAATCTTTATATCATCATTCTAATTTTACTTGGAAAATTCTGACTAATATGATATATATAATATGCATAATATCTATCTGAAATTAAATGGGTATAACTACATTAATAGCTGAATCAGCATCTATAAAAAAACACAATTGATTATAAAATCTATTAATATATCTTAAATATTTCATTATTAAGAATATATATTATTATTAAATTTATAAGTTAAATATAATTTAACTGCTTCTAACTAATCAGCAATATTAAGTAAAAGTTTTATAACAAATAATTATCATCTTTTATTAATTAATAATTTAATTTCAGAATTATATTGATCTAATAAAGTATTTATAACTTGATTCTAAGCTTGATAAAAGATTTTTGATTAACTTTTCAATAAGTATCAGAATTTTTTTCACTTTCATTATATGTTTTTATAATAAATAGTCAAGTAAAGCTTTTGGTTTTGGTTTGTTTTTAATAAAAAGTGGAAGATTACTAAAAGTTATATAAATAGAATAACAATATTCTTTCTAAATTATCACATATGCTTATATCAAACTATATAATAATTAATAAAAGTTTTGCTTCAAATGGTAAATTTTTTTGAATTACTTTCTACTAATTACCATTATATAATTCTTGATAATAATGTATTTTAATATTTTTAAAGTAAATTTATGTTATTAAATTTTATTTATAATAATTCATTAAAATATATTAAAATAAATTATCATTTTATAATTATATAATTATCTCTAAATACACCCTTCCTAAATGCACGCATATATATTTTTTTCTATAAATGCACATTTCACACAGCCCCAAGTATATAAAAATCATACAATATTTCTCTCTTTAAATATACACACTCCTTAAATGCACATTTTTTTCAAATTTTCACTAGGGGTGCATTTAGAGATGTCTCACTGTATTGATATTTAAAATGTAATTCATATAATAAATTAATTTTAGATAATAATTCTTCAATTATAGCGATAATTAGACATAATCAAAATTATAAATAATATTAATTTATACTATTGATTATATTAAATTCATTAAGCTAATTTTTTTATTTATTTTATTTAATTTTT
>CAMKVN010000574.1:0-26827 GCA_946474995.1 Funneliformis geosporum
ACAGAATATTACACCGTAATGTTACGAAGTACTACGCCGTAAACTTTCGCATAGTTTACATTCCATAATATTACGTAATACTACGTCGTAATGTTACGGAATATTACGAAATACAATTACGTAATCTTACGGTGGTCTCGTAAGTTTTTGTAATATTATAGAACATAAGTTTACGCAATATTACGTCCTATTAAATTTACTGATGTATGTATAATCCCAGCTATATATCCCAATATGTCTCATACTATATCAACTATCCCATTGTGTCCTATCTGTGTCCTAACTATGTTTCGTGACAGCACTGCTTGTAAGATGTTCTATATAAATCATTAGGAATGTTATTAGACTATGATGAAGGTAGTGGATCAGATGAAACTTTCTTGTCTAGATTTTGTATATGTATAGATGAAGACTTATCAGATCCATGTAGATATTAGTTCTTTCTATTTGGTTGAGAGTCATTGCCTTTTGTTACATAAGCAAATGATACATTAGGACTGATTGCACCTTTAATTTTTGGAGGTGTTTTAGTTACTATATTGAGCAAGTTAGAAACGTTGATAAAGTTGCTGCATATTTTAGTCAGAAAGTGATTTGCATTTTTTGGAATAGTCATTAACTTTATGATTAGAGAAGCAAATAGCATAAAGTTTGGCATTAGATGCAGTCCAAATCATATGTTTCTTATCAATCGTAAGATTTTCATTGCTGATTGCAGCTTCTATGTCATCAGCTGATTCAAAGTAAAAGAAGGCATATTAAAGATTATGGTAGTTGAATCATACCTTAGGAATAATCCAAGAGATAGCATTGATCATATGTCCAATATCTTCAAGTTGTTTGACTGTAATGAAATGAAAGAGACCTATAAGCTTGACTGAAAATTTAGATCTTGCAAGAATTTCATTATGAGTTAAAACACACATATGACATTATATCATATTGTTAAGAATGAACACTTCGTATTTAATTTTCAAGTTTTTGAAATTTGTATCACTACTAATAGGAATTGTGACCTATTACTAAAGATTCTTAGTCTCTATAATAAAATGGACAATCTTTTCAAATTTAGAGAAAACTGTTTTAATTCTAAATTCAGTGACATTTAAGAATATTTCTGTGACTTTAATTGATTGATTCAGAATGTATGGATGTTATGTAATAATATCCAAAAATAAAAACGTGTAGTTATCCATTTAGGTAAATTTACAATGCATACATGATCCTTATGGTCTTTGTTTCAAAATGATATTTTAATAATACATTTTGATTGGTTCGCAGGATTTTTTGTAGCAACTGCGTCTGTGAATGAATCATATACATCAAAGAGCAGATCAATAACAAAAGAAATTTTTTGTTGAAGTGACTTTCAGGAGTATCATTTAGAGAAAAAGATGCATGATAAGTGGGCTTAAATTTGTTGAAAGCTTGTGAAAACTTGTAAACGTCATCAAGGAAGTTTTCAGAAAGATTATATGCTTTGTTAAGAGGTGTCAGGACAATATCATTTTCTTTGTTTTTCCTTTTTCTAAAGGTATTGAGTCAACTTTCATTATTTCTAGAAGTATGACTGTGGTTGAGCTACTTGATATTGGAGTAGTTTTCTTAATTTGCGTTGGGTTGATTTTTTTGTTTAAACTGTTTGAAATATTTTTGTTGGTATATAAAGACATTAAGTGATCTCGTTATTTGAAGTTCTTTCTCTTAGATGTCATATTGAAAAGAAGAAAGAGTTTTTTTAGTATCACATAGTAATTCATCATATATAGTTATTATTCATCACATGTTTATTATAGAACTTAAATAGCATATAGCAATTAATTAGATTATTCATTATAGGTAGTTACTATTCATCACTTTTACTATATAAATTTATTAAATTTATTATATAAACCCTTTAAATATGATTAAGAAATCAAGTTCAATTTTTTCTTAATATATAAAATTATTTTTAATAAATAAATTTATAAACATAAATAAAATAAATACTATTATTTGAAATGATTAGTTATTGAACAACTAAGTCATGAAAATAAATAGTTATTTTGCTTATATATAAACTATAATTTTAGAAAAACTTTAATGAAATAATGATGAAATAAAATTCAAAATTATCAGAAAAAAAATAAAAATAATGTGATAAAGATTTAAGTAATATTTAATCACAAAAAGTAATAATCAGAAAGTAATATTTAATAGGAACATTTAGAAGTAATAATCAGAAAGTAATATTTGAAAATAATATTTAGAAATAATAATCAGAAGTGATATTTGGAAAGATAAATTAGTAGAAATATAATATTGAAAGAAATAACTAAAGAATACTTAAACAACAATAACGTTGTAAAGAAGTTATAAAAATAGATTAATGTTTAAGATATAAGAAATGGATTCTCAGCAATTAAATATTAATTTGTAAAACAAATTCTCTTAATGATAAGTGGTAAAACGCTCAAGAAAATATAAGTTATATTAAAGCTTACGAACTCAAAAATAACATATTTGTAAAATAAGGATTATGGCAACTATAATATTAAAGATATTAAAAAGTGTGTGTAAACTTTTGGAGACCTTCTGTACCTTTTGAATTTAATCAAAAATTATTAATTATTAATAATAAACAATAATTTATATTTTGTTTAATTTACATTTTATTTATTTGCAAAAATAATGCTATATAAATTATTACATTTTCAATCAATATCTTTAATAATTACTTAATATTTAAAAAATAAATTTCCTACATATAAGGTCTCTTCATTATTTATATATCTTTGCTCTTTTCATTTAAAAATAACTTTGTAACTCTTATTTTGCTCTTACATTAATACATAAGATGTTGTTAAAACATTAGGATCAGAATGTTTTTTCTTATACCAATCTATCTTATCAAAAAAAATTTCAATTCATTTACACCTATCCAAATCTTTCAATAAACAGCTATATTCATTAACATATGATTTATAATGAAAGATAGGTTCATCACAAAAAAGATTAATGAATAGACATTCTGGAAATGTTTCTATATTATAATTTTTTGTCCAGAATGTTTCATATTAAAAAGAAATTTTTTTTTTATAAATGTACTTTGATATCTTTCAAAATCTTCTTGAGAAGAAATATCCTTTTATATAACTATGTGAAACTATTTTGTTATTTGGGTGAGATTTGCATTCATATTTAGAAAGTGATAATTTTGATCTCATAATTTTTTTAAAAATTTGACATTGATAAAATTCTGACATAATAACTTTAAAAATAAAATGATAAGTTAGTTTAAAAATATATTAATAGTAGGAAATGATTATTTTTTATTCTAAAAACTGTGATTTTGATGACTGCGAAAAAAAACTAAAGTTCGTTATAGTGAATTCCGTTATAGTAAAATCACGTTATAGTGAATTATTTTTAATTTTCCAATTCAATTTTTTCTCTCGATATAGTGAACTCTTAATAAAATCTCATTATAGTGAATAAAAAGGATTAGAACCAAGTGTTCACTATAAAGAGCTTTGACTGTATATAATTAAGAATACCTTTATTAACCAATTCGCGATTATTATAACTATTTCGATTTCGTAAAGAATCTTTTTAACAATTTAATGGTGATACGGAATTTAAATAGACATTATCATAAATTTGTATCACGTCTGGTAGCGAATTAGAATTGCAGATCATTCTATTCAATTATCAGTCACCCAAGCTAGCTGATTTTTAGGAGTCATATGAAATAGTTGGTAGTTTTTAATAAAATTTGAAAAATTTACTTTATGTAAAAAGGGTTTGAAAAAACGATCACTATTTTAGGTGTTTTAGGTTTTTAATATAAAATTTCTTGTTGATTGGCCAATTCAAAATTAACCGAAATTAATCGTTAATGAATTTAACCAATCCTGATCATGGCAAAACATAGATTAATTATTTCTTATACGAGTTATAAGAATAATATCTTTAAATGATAGAGGATTTCATTGGAGAACAAAATCAAATTAATAATGATGATGACTCTTTGAGACAAATCATAAAAAAAAATATTTAATCACCACAATAAAATTTAAAATCAACCCTTTTTTTCTTTTTTTCGCTGCTTTAATATGAAAAAATCGTTATAAAGAATAATTCGAATTTATGTTATCCTACTTCGATTCAAGGTATGCTTTATCATAAACATCACAACTTTATTTATGCAATAAATATCCTTGCTTGTCTAATAAAAATGATTTTTCTTTTCGATGAAAATCTGTATATAATAATTACATACCCTGCATCTTGTACATCTATAAATATGCACATCCGTACATAATAATTAACTTATGCATTGTTCAGAACATGTTTTTTTAATAACTCTTCTTTCAAATTAATATGACTTCTTCAAATAGTATTTCAACGCCACCTATTCGAATAAATACGAAAGATTTTAATCAAGTAATAATTGAGACATCGACACCACCACCAGATTTGAAAATAAAACGTGCGACTCCAATAAGACAAAAAGTTTCAAATTTACATCTGAATACTCTATCAAATGACTCAACGTCGAGACCTTTATCTCCATCAAAACTTAATGTATCAAGGTCACCTTCAAGATCTTCTTCACCAACAAATTTAAATGTTCCGTTGATTTATTCAAGACCTTCTTCGCCTTCCAGAGAACATCTTAAAAATGCAACGATGAAATATGTAGATGATTTATTACTTATATTTTACGAAGCGCTAGATAATTATCCCATCAATCAAATAATAATATTAATTAAACAACATCTTGAGAATAACGATCAAAAAGAAGAAAAAATATTTAAATGGCTATTGAATAATGAAAATGATGTAAAGTATAGAACCTTACTTGGATTTTTTTATGAAGCAGGAATTGGAACAGAAGAAAATGAAAGAAAGGCATTTAATTCTTATATAGCAGGAGCAAAAATGGGAATTACGTATTCGCAAACTTTGTTGGGAAATTGCTACATATTGGGAAAAGGAACTGCAATAGATGAAGTGTTGGGGTTCAAATGGTATCAAAAAGCTTCAGAAACCGAACTTTGTATATGCGGATTATGCGGGCTTGCTAATTGCTTTGATTTTGGTATTGGAACCGGAATAGATAAAAAAAAGGCTTTCGATTTATATAAAAAATCAATCAAAACTGGAAAACTTTTGGGTTTAAGCGAACTTGGTTATTGTTATCAAGTTGGATGTGGAGTTGAAAAGGATTTAAAAAAAGCTTTAGAATATTATAAACAATCTGCTGAACAAGAAAACAGTGATGGTCAATATTATTTAGGTGTATTTTACGAATTTGGTGTAGAAATCGAGATAGATGTAAAACAAGCTATAAATTTGTATTGTCAAGCCGCTGAGAATGGTGATGATGAGGCTAAAGACAAATTATATTATCTATTAAAAGGATAATAAATTTCGTTAGAATTGTCTACTATTTTCATAATTCACCGATATAAGTAAGATTAGAAGTTCTCTGTTTACTAAGTAGGTGGAATCCGGTTACCTTATAGAATGATTGAATTGATTATATGTATAAATGGTATAGCTTAGTTAACTTATCTTCTTAAATATTAATATTAGAAAAATATTTTTCTGATTAATAATATATTAGCATACAGATTATTGTCAACACAAGTTTATCTAAAACAATAAAATAACAATTCTAGATTTTTAATATAAATAAAGTATTTAATTTTCATTATAAATAATATTTAATCATTAGAAAGTTTTATTTAATAATAATTTTATTATAATTATATTAAATAAATGATATTAATAATTTTACCAATTATCTTATTTATATTAATTAATAATAAGATTTTTATTTTATAAATCTGATTAATTAAATATTATCCCTTAAAGGCAAATTTGCCTGCAAAATTAAATAAAATATTAAATATTGATTTTAGTAATATTATCATTATATAAAAAATATAGTTTAATATATTTTTTATCAACTTTATTAATAAAGATTTTAATTTTTTAAAAGATTTTTAAATAATTTAATTTTAAAATTAAGTTTCAAAAATTTTATATTTTTGCATTCATAATTAAAATCATAAAATTTCTTAATATATTATAAAGTTTATTAATAAAAGATTTCTTATAAGTAATTTTATAATATTCTATTATTAAAAGTAAAATTTTAAAAGTTTATTATAGGTTAATTATGAATTTTTTAATATAAATTTTTTTAAAATCACAAATTATTAGTATTTAAGTAATCTTAAATTTTATTATATAATTAAAAGATAAAACTTGCTATAAATTATTACATATTTATAAAATTAATTTAAAAAAAAAATTTTTTTAAAAATATTAATTATTTATAAAAGTAAATCAGAAAAAAATTTATAGTAAATAAGCAGTTTGCAAATCCTTATGATTTAAAAGATAGATTATAAAAATATAAAATTATTTAAGAACTTAAAACTAAAACATAAATAATTAAAAATTAATTTTAAAATTTTTAAAATTTTTTGCAAAAAAATATTTCAAATTTCAATTGAATTACAATTTAATTACACCATAAGAAAATTTAATTGTGTCACAAGCTGCAACTCAATTACATTATTTTTTTAATTATAATGCTCATCTTTATATATAACATTATATATACTCTTATAATATAATAATTATATAGTAATATAATCTTATGAAGATTTTTGTTTATTATATCATGTAATATAATATATTTTTATAATTATATAATATTAATTGCTTTAGATTTTATAAACAATTTCTATATTTAGTATATTAAATATAAACTTTTTTAATAAAATAAATTTAAGATTTATTGTTAACTTAAAAAATTTTTTCATGATTTTTAGTTTTTTTATAAAATTCCTATATATATAATATTAATTATATAAGAGAAGAGCCAGAAATTACATATTAAAATTTTAGAAATTTTAATACTTCTTCCTTATCATCATCTATTTGAGAAATTTATAATTAACTTATATAAAATTTTTATATATTTTTTTAATAATCAAAGCTAATTTTTTATTATCTAAATTATTTATTTAATTTAATATTTATTAAATTACTCAATTATTAAATTCAAATTATTTAATAAAATTAAATAGTAAATTGTAGATGATTATTAATAAACTTATCAAATTATAATAATATTAAATAATTAATATAGGTTAGTATAGATATAATATATTAAGAAATCTTTTATTTTTAAGATATAAAATCAATAGAAATTTATTATAAATATTATTTTTCTTTTTAAGAAATTTTTTAACTTATTTAAAATTTAAATTATAAAAATATTCATAAGAATTTTCTAAACCATTTTTTTATTTTTAAAAATTAGCTTTTAATAATTATAAATAAATTTTAAAATTTATTTAATTATAAATTAAGTTAAAATTTTTCTATTAATAAAAAAAAGGTTTATAATAAAAAATTAAGCTAAATAAACTTTATATTAAAATTATTATATTAAAATATTTTAATATAAACTTAAATATCTAATATAATATTTATTAATAATAGTTTTATAAGTAATATAATAAATTATCTTTATAAATATAATATTATAAAATATAAATCAAATAATCAAATATTTTAATTTTAATAATAAATTTTAATGATTACAGTCGTCCCCCTCTATAGTCACTTCCTGTACAATCACATCATATAAATCCCTCATTATAAGCACACATTTCATAAGAACCAATACCTATTAATGCAATATAAAAAAACCTCATTATAATCACAGTATTTTTATAGTCACACACTTCTAGAACCAATGCTTAGTAACAACAAATAAAAATCCCACTGTATAGTAACTTTTTATTATAATCACACTTTTTATTTTTAGTCCCAAAGGGTGTGACTATAAAGGGAAACGACTGTATAATTCTTATTAATATTTATTTAAATTATATTTATTTAATTAAATTTTACAATAAATTTTAAAATAGATTAAAATTAAACTATATAAAAATTTATAAAAAAAGAAATTATATAAGTTATTATTAAATAAATAATTTTCTAATAATGTAAATATTATTGAAAATTTTATTAAATATTGATATTACATTTTATTCTTTTTTTATAAAATTATAAAAAGATTTAAAATCTTTAAATTATTAAAAAGTTATTTATGTTTTTTTATTTATTTTATTTGTTATATATATTATTTATTTTTTTTTTTATTTTTTTTTTTATCTTTTACATCTTAATAATTATATAAAATAAAGCAAAAAGCAATATATTTTTATATAATATAATAATTATTATTTCTTTATATTAAATTTCTTATTATGTAAAAATTATATAAAAATAAATTAATAAAATAAAACTTTATTTAATTAATAATCTGATCTAAATTTTTTACATTAGTTTTTAAATTTTTTATTTAATAAAAGGATTTTAATCTTTTTATATTTGCATTTCTAATTGAGATGCATTTTTTATTTTTTAATAATTTTCATTTTTAATATTTTTATTTTTATTTATATTTTTATATATAATGTATTTTTTATTTTTTAGTAATTTTTATTTTTCTTTTTTTTTTACAATTTTGATTAAAGTTTCATAATATATATTTTATTTTTTAACAGTTTTTATTATATTTTTATCAAAACTTTTAATAAAAAATATATTATATTTATCATTTATCTTATAATCTTTTTTATTTTTTTAAATGTATTATTGTTAACTGATTTATTATTTATTTAAAACAATGAAAATAAATACTAAAGTAATTTATTTATATATACAATTCAATAATTTTGATATGATAGTAAATATTATTTCAAAATATAATAAGTACAGTATTACTAACTAAAAATTCATTACTAAAAAATTGATTTACAGAAGTTATTGAAATTAATTTTATTTAATCACAAATGAGAAGATCTGCATAATTTTGATTTACCTGATATTTAATATATTTCTTATAAGCCTAATATTTTTAATTTTACTTATTTTAATTATTTTAATTATTTTTATTATATTTATTATATTTATTTTATTTGTTATAATTATTATCTTACTTATATTAATTATATTCTATATATTTGTACCATTTTATATATTATCACTTGTAATTACAAATTTAGTTAGTTTGTAACTTAGCAATTAGTTAATTGTAGCAAATTAATTTTGTATAAATAGAATAGCATTTTGCTTAAATTGTAAATTAACTTCTTGTAAAGTTTTATAACTCTTTTATGAGTTTTAAGTAATATATAAAGGAATTAACTTTAAAATATAATTAATTTTTTTTATGTGTTTATCATCTAGAATTTAATCATGAATCACTATACTAATTTGCTATTAAGTTTATCATTTAAAATAAATAAATTTTCTAAGTTTCTAAACCTTTAAATTTGTAAAGTTAAGTGAAATAATTCTAAGAAATTTTAAATACCTGTAGAATGTGAGATTTCCTAAGGTTATAAAGTCTAATAATAAGAAACTTACTTGTTATAGTAAATTAATTTAGACAAAAATATATAAAAAGTGAATTGTTTCTAATAATAATAGTTAAATTAATTTAAAGCTATATAAATAAGTAAAAGTAGTAATTATAGTATATATATTTGTAACTTTTGATATTGATAAAATAATTAGATCATATATATAAATTTATTAAAACTAGGGAACAGGAACCGTTGTGAATCCAGAGCTCTTTTATATGAATCACATAATTATTTTGAGTTTTTTGTAAAAATTTACTAATAGTTAATTTTTTATTAAATTATAACGGTTAATACACATAGACATAGATTATTGATGGGGAAAATAGGATGAAAGATTAACTCAATTTTAGTATATAAATTAATTAAATTGCAAGAAAGGAAGGTTGAGGAAAACCAGTTAATTTCATTGTCTTGTAAAAAATAGTTAGCATTTGTTGGTTTGTTTTTTTGTTTATGCTAATTATTAATAAAGTATATCGTTTTGGTTTATTTTGATTTATTTATTTATTTAATGAAAAACTAACTGTGATGATTATTAGTTGATAGTCACGTGATGTGAACAGAGAAACATACGTGATCGGGAATTTTTTCATAGTGCATAGAAATATATTGTTTTTCGCTTCGCTCCAGACAATTAAGTAAAATCTAAAAATATTTTGATTTTATATAATACAAATAAAATTTTTAGTTTTTAAATTCTAGTTGAATTGATAGAATGGAGTTTCAACATTTTTTAAAATAATTGACCAATCATAATATTCTATATTATTTTATGTAATTGATATATTTATTAATTAATTAAAACTTAAATTTATATTCAGATTAATATTTGGATTGATTCTTTTATATTTTATTATTTATATACTATCTAGCATTTAACATATATAAATAAGAAAATTTAATTTTTTCTATATATTCTCTTATTTTTATCTCACTGTTTTATATTAGACATTTCTTTGAAATAATAGTATAATTACCACAACTACTAAAATGAGGATATTCAACTTTTGCTAACTTACTAATATTTAAGCTTTTCAATATAAATATTTGAATAGATTACAGCTAAATAGAATATCTTTTCTATTTGTAATATATAAGTTTATAAATTATTACTAAAAATCCTTGATAAAAGTTCATAAATTATATTTTTTATATATTATTAGTCTTAGTTTCAACATTATTATTAGACTTTTTATCTTCACTTTCACCACTTTTACCTTTATCTTTCTTCACCTTCATCTTCTGAACCTTTTAGATTTATTTATTATTTCTTGATTATTAATTTCTTTGTCATAACTAGTGCTCCTATCAGGTCAAGTCAGGTCAGGTTTAGAGAATATATTCGACTCGACTGAATAAAAAAGAAAAACTATAAATATTCAGGTTAACACATTTGTTAACCTAAACCTGACTTGATACAAGTATAATTTAACTCATTTAATCTGAATCAAACTTGAATTTTTATTAAATTTTTTTTATTAATTATAATATATTTTATTAATTTCTAAATTGTTTCAATTAAAAGTTTATTGCAAAAAGAATGATCTATAAGACAATAATCATGATCATCAAGTAGGTCGCACAACTAAAAATTATTAGCAAGAATCCTTTTATTAAGAAACTTATGAAAGTCTATTTATGTAAACTTAAGAATAATTGTATAAACAATAATAAATAATAATATAAAAATATATTTATAATTTATAAATTATAATAATTAATTACACTTACTACAGGTAGAATCTCTGTTTAGCTTACAAATTTATCTAATATACTTTGACCTTCTGAATTTTTTTGCTCTTTTATTAGGCCTTAGATCTTTTTCTGAATGATGTACTTCAACATAACGTTAAAGATAGTTATATTAGAATCACTAATTTTACGGTTTCAGGTTTTTTGATTTCTACAATTTTAAAAGTAATATAGTCAAAAATTGATATTTATGCATAATGGATTAGTAATATTATTATAGAAATTTATTAACTTATAGACAATTAAGACATTGAACTTCCCTATGAGTTTTGGCATCTTTATGACTTGGTGGAAGATTTCTTTCTTCAAAGAGACCTTTAGTAAAAAGATTACTATATAACACCTTTTTTTTTTCAAGACGTTGAGTTAGTGAAGTTGTTGGTTCAGTTAAATCAATAGATATTGTAAAAAAGTTGATTAAATTTCAGGTGAAAAAAAATTTAGATAATTAAATCAATTAATAATCTTTTGGATTAATTTGAATCAAAACCCAGGTCAAAAAAATATATGACCTAACTTGTTAATCAGATCATGTGAGTTACGAGCTATCAAAAAATGTTAATATTAACCTGAAAATGTGAGTCAGGTTAAATTACTTAGATTAACCTAGATTTATCAGAGCACTAGTCATAACTAATCTTATTTTCTATGTATATGTCTGATTATTTTAGTTTATAAGATCATATATATCATGAAATGATATATTACAAATATAAAGAATTATATTCAAGAATTCTTGTAACATTATCTTGTCTTTTTCTAAAAGCTTTTTGCACTAAATAAGAGATACAGCTTTTTACATTCAAAGCAATTTACAATAATATTGATATTTTTTATATGTATAGCAAAAAAATAAAATAGCATAGTATATTTTAATAGTTTTATTTTACTTCTATTTGTTTTTATTTTAACATAAGTGAAAGTAGTGATACCTGATAAAATTACCTTTCTTAATATGATAAAATTGATAAAACTGAAATGATAAAACAAGTTTTTTATTAATAACGAAGCTATTTTACTTAATTACTGAAATTATATTTAATTTGATTTGAATTTCTTGAATTAAAATATATTAAAAAATATAATAATTTTATCTTTATTCATATAAAAATATTAAAGAAACAAATCCTTTTAATGAAACTATAATTTTTCAAAAAAAAGTTTAAATAGATATCACTAAGTAAAAGTCTAATAATTTTCTTTTATTTGCTTACTATACAACTTTTTAAATTACTTGTAATACAAGTCATCCCCAGCTACTGAATCTGAAAAATAATGAAGTTGCTTAAAGTCTTTTGATAAATAGCAAGAAGAATAGGACCTAGATATATATATAGGGGTAAAGTTTACTAATGCGTTGTTATATAGTAGTATTAGATAGGATAAGGTCTTGATTTGTGTATTTTTTGGTTTTTTTAGCTATATTTAAATCATTAGATTGTGTATTTTTAATCTATTTTTTATTAGGTAAGGGTTTAATTAACATAAATTTGATAAAATTCAGGTCAACCAATCAAATTAAATATTTAAAAAAAATTTTTTTTGATATATTTTTTTTAAAATAACTTTAATTTTAAGGATCAGTGTCTCTGGCTCAGTGGTTAAACCATAAGTCTCCTATTAAACTAAAGTTTCATTATACAGTAATAGGCTATCAGTTCAGATATTAATTGATACACAGTATTGTTATAAGATATTTTTGGAACATAGCCTGAGACATTGGGACTTAATGTGAGACATTTTGGGATATAGTATGGGACAGTCTCAAAATGTTTAAGACATTAAAAATGTACATCACTGACTAATACATAAACTAGATAATTTTTATAAAAATTTCATATGTAGCTGAAATAATGAGCATATGTACTAACATACGTATAAATCTAGTTGTTTGATCTATCGATCAATCTTGATTATTCCTAAATACTGCATAGCATTAGAATATATAAATGTAAATAAAGCCTTGAATTGATAGAAACTTAGTCTTTGCTGATTAGTCTGTAATAGATACAATCTTATATCTCACAGGTAGGAGCTCTTATTTACATATATGATCATAAGATTGTATATAAATTAAGGAAGTGATTGATTAGAATTTAGTAGAATAGATCAGTGGTAATAATTAAAATACATTGTATACTTGTAGTATTATCTATTCGAGCTGTCACTAGGGTTAAAAATTAGGTTCAATTCCTGAGTTATTTGACGTTCTAGGTATTAAAGTCACTTATTGATGTAATCTATATACACAACTGAAGATTACTATTTAGGCAAATTTTGTGGTACTATCCTATGAATCCTGCAACTCTTTATATAGTTATAGTCAAGCAAAACTAAAAAATTAGATCTTGGTTATAGTTCATTAGATCATTGGTAAGAATAGTGATGACATTTATTATGGCTGAGATGATTTTTCTATACAAATTTGATAATACTTTTAATATTTAGTACCTAATTCAGATTATAACAAGCAGTTTGAGTTACCAGTTAGGATGTCATACTATAGATAAGCATATTGAGAGAAATGCGTTCGATATAGTGAATAACTTGAAAATATAGGAAAATACCTGAAACTGATTAGCCAGCACATTGCTATTAAATCATTTATAACACTTTACCTAAACTATTCTGTTTCTATGATAAACTCTTTGCACCTCTCTCTTCCTTAACTGATGGATTCCTAAATGTTATTTGATGTCAATTTTCCAATGAATTTATTTCACTTATTTACAAAATTACAAAGAATAAGAATAGTTGCTATACAACTATCATGAATTCCTTAATTTTCTTATTTAAAATCTATATGATAATATATGAAAACACAGATGCAAACTTCTTATTGCTTATGAACTTTTAAAAGGCATTAATAAACAAATCAAATGCAAGCATGATACCTGCGACCGTTTACCGCATTCCCTTAAAAAACCTTTATCTCTAATTTGGGAATTATGGATTCACAAAGCAAACAAATATAGTAACTCTTGGACGAATTTTTAGATAGGCACTGACTTTCTTCTTTTTCTTTTTCTGGTGATAACAGTAGTCATTAAATATGCATTTAATTGGTCTGTTAGAGAGAAAAGACGATGATAGATCGATTCAAACAGATTTGTAATATAACTATGGAGGATATCTAGTACTTTAAAATTAGTTTTTTGTTTCTATTTTTGTATTTACTACTTATAAAAATTAAATAAATTTATTGGCAGTACCACATTATTAAAAAAAATTATTTCAATAAATTATAGGTGGTTAATATCACACTATCTTTAACCATTGTGATGCCTAAATCATAATTAGGGTTTAGAGGCATGAGTTCGATTTTTAGGGTGATTTTGATATATAGCGAGGCAATTATGATATAGGCTATCATCTTAGGTTGTTCTTGATCCTTATTCTAGTAGTTGTGATTAATGTAAATGATAACAGATACCAAAGTATTTTAACCATAAGGTTTAGTGGTTTGGTAGTCTACACAGGTAGTGATATCTAGTGATATACATTTTCTATGTTCTAAGCATTTGCTGTCCTAGCTATATGTCCCAACTATATGTCCTAACTATATCCTATATATGTCCCAAATGTTCCATCTGTCCTATCAGTATCCTAACTATGTCTCATGACAACACTGGTAATACCTATTCATTTAGATTTAACGTAAATTCACATTGAGTTGCAATATACTAAGGGGTTATAGTGGTAATTATATATCGTAAGACATATCATTCTGTTGAAGGTATACAACTAAACTTTACCATTAACGCATGTCTAGTAAAAGTATCAAAAAAAATGATTTCAATAATACTTAACATTTTACACAGATGGATTCTTATCTGCCCTAAAATAGACTAATATAAAGTGGGTATTGGCTGGATTTGTTATACTGATTTATAATCACCAATTTATTTTAACGTTTTAATCGTTCATTGATTATCTTTCACAAGAGCTGAAATTTTTGCTATTCTCTCAACCTTGGCCATCTTTCCTAAACAATTATCTACACTAATAATCAAGCTATTATTCTTGGCTTCCACTCCCACATCACTTCTCAATTGTTTTCTACAAGAACTAAAGAAAAATCAGCTAATTACATATTATGGTATCTCATTCAATATATAGTGGAATATTCTGAGCTTCAAGTTACTCTTCACAAGGTCAATGCCTACACTAAAGACTTTTCTAATAATGTAGCCAATTCTTTAACTAAAGCTGATTATGATCTTCCTTTTCTATTTCCTTTATTAATTAATACTCCAAAACTATCTCTTATGTTTACTTTTAATAGCACTCCTATTAAATCTTCTATTTGCCAATTCTTTAAAAACCTTTCTTTCACTTCAACATTTTCCACCTTCCTTGATCTTAATAGAAATGATCATATAAAAATACAAGTCAATCTGTTTTATTTAACTAGCCTCTTATATGGCAATTTTTCACCCTGAATTTATCTTCTCTATCTATTTCCTTCGTGAATTCACATCTCAAATCCTTTATAATCAAAAACTTTATTAATAAACTTCCTACTCTTTCTCGTTTAGAAATTCTAAGACACTGATCTTTATAAAAATTAGTGTTTTATAGAATGTAATACTACTACTAAAACTTCTACCCATATGTGGTCTTGCTTTGTTTATGCTACAATTTTTAATAATATCATCTCTCAAACTAAGGATCTTTTGTTAAAAGATATCAAAAAATACTGCAAACAAATTTATTTTATGATGTGCTATCTGAACTGCTTTATTTATTTGATGATCTATTCGCAACTCATTCTTCTTTAACTGATGGAATTTTTAATATCATTCAATACCAACTCCCTTATAAATTTATTACACTCATTCACAAAATTATACATAATAAGAATATATGTTATATATTTATTACGAAAACCTTAATTTTTTCTTCAAGAATATATATAATCTTATATGAAAACATTACTGCAAACTTCTTGCTAATTATAAAGCATCAAAAGGTGTTACTAAACAAAATAAACGAATGCAAGATGCCTGCAAACGTTTACTACATTCTTCTAAACAGCCTTCATCTCTAATTTGAGAATCATGGATTCATCTAGCGAATAATTTTGGTAACTCTTAGACAGATTTTTAGATAGGCATTGACTCTTTCTTTTTCTTTTTCTTATGATTACAGTAATCATTAAATATGTATTTAATGGGTCTGTTAGAGGGAAAAGATGATAATAGGTTGATTCAAATAGGTTTATAATATAACTATGAGGGATAGTTAGTACTTTTAAATTAGTTTTTTGTTTTTACTTTTGTATTTACTTTTTATAAAACTAAATAAAGTTATTGGTAGTGTCATATCAAAAAAAAATGATTTTGACTATTTTGACTATTTTGAATATCTGAAATGATCTATTTCAACACATGTATATTACAATATATAAAATCAAAATTTTTAAAATACATTACTTTTTAATTTTCTGCATATACTATACTTCATTATAAAATTCGATTTGGCTTTTTAGATTTTTTTTTGCAAAAGAAACCAAATAACAATTGTATAATAGTATCTTATAATATTTATAATTTTTAAATTATTGAACCCAAATTTTTTGTTGTAATAATGTCTTTTTTTCTAAAAGATAGGCCTTTTAATTATACTATCACTTGCTTCAAATCAAAATATGTTAGTATTTTAAATTTAATTTTATAAATTGTAATATATTAATTTAAACTTTAATAAAATATTTCATTTATGTAATCGATAATCAATATGTTACTAAAAAAATATGGCTTAGTTATATATGATAAATTAAACTAAAATATCTAAATCAAAACTGTGTAATACTTTTATTCTTTTCATATTATTTCTTTAGGATCAAATAAGATCATCAGAATTTATTACATAATAAATCATTAAAAACATATCAAATTTTAAAAGAATATTAGTTTTAGCATTAGAATTATATGTTAATTATAGTTGTTTAATTATTTTGCAAGTTGGTTTAATAATTTATATACAAGATCCTAAATATTATAAAAAAATTTTATAAAATGCAATTTTGTCTAGTATATAGGTTTTAATATTTGAATATTAAACAATAAAGTATAATCAAATAGTTACAACTTATTAATAATATTATATAAAAATGTGTAATAAATTGTGACAAATAAGATTATAATATTGCTTATAGACTTTTTATTCAAATAATTTGAAACAACTTTTAGATATTAAAGAAGTATTATTTCTATAGAAAAAAAGCTTATTTGTTTACTTTTTTATAATATGAGAATTGGTAGATTGTTATTTAAATAAAAATATTAAGCATATTGCAATCTAATTGATCAAGGAAATAAAAGTAAATAATCTACATTATTATTAATATGTAGATTATAAAATTGATCTGCAAGAATCTTTGATATAATAATCTGTATAAATAATCTATGAAATGAATCAAATCAATTAATAAAAAGATGAAGTATCTTAATAGTTCAGATATAGCTTAATTAGAAAAAGTCATACCTAAAGTATCAGAAATAACTTTTATTAAAAAAATAATAATAAAGTCACATCCAAATTGTTAAGTAACTTTTATTATTATTTTTTATAAAAAAAGTTATATTAAATTATCAGAAGTAACTTTTATTATAGAAAATGATAGTCTTATCTGAATTGTTAAAAGTAACTTTTATTATAAAAAATGATAATAAAGTCATATTTAAACTATCAGATGACTTTTATTTTAAAAAAATATAATAATAAAAGTTATTTTCAAAAGTTCAGATGTGATAATAAAAGCTGTCTCTGATAATTTATATATGATTTTATTAGAAAAAATTATACCTGAAATGTCAAAAGTTATATTTATTAAAAAAAAAAAGTTATATCTAAATTGTTGGGTAACTTTTATTATAAAAATAATAATAAAAATTATATTTAAACTATTGGATATGACTTTTATTATAGAAAATGATAATAAAATCACATTTAAACTGTCAAAAATAACTTTTATTAAAAAAAGATAAGAAAATTATATTTAAACTATTGGATGACTTTTATTATAAAAATAATAATAAAATTCACATTTAAACTATTAGATATAACTTTTATTATAGAAAATAATAATAAAGTCACATCCAAACTGCCAGAAATAACTTTTATTAAAAAAATATAAAAAAATTGTATTTGAATTATTAGACGACATTTATTATAAAAAGTAATAATAAAAGTCACATTTAAACTGTTAGAAGTAACGTTTATTACAAAAAATAATAATAAAATCAAATCTGAATTATTAGATAACTTTTATTATAAAAAATAATAATAAAAGTAACCTTTAAACTGCTAAATATGATAATAAAAACTGTCTTTGACAGTTTAATATGATTTTATTAGAAAAAGTCTATTTAAATTATTAGAAAAAATTTTATTAGAAAAAATAATAATAAATTTACATCTGAATTGTCAAATGACTTTTATTATAAAATATGATAATAAAACTCACTTTAACTATCAGATATAACTTTTATTAGAAAATACTAATAAAAATCATCTTTAAAAATTTGGATGTAATAATAAAGTCATCTTCGACAGTTTAGATATAGCTTTATTAAATAAAGATGTATTTGAAGTATCAGAGATGACTATTATTATTATTATTTCTAGCACTAATAGTTCAGTGCAACTATTTTTTATCATAAATAACATATCTAAACTGTTAAAAGCAATTTTATTAGTATTTTTTAATAAAAGTCACCTATGATAATTCAGGTTTTACTTTATTAAATTTTTAAGGTTACTTCTGATAATTTGGATGCAGCTTTTATCAGTTATTTACCTAATAAAAGACATTCTAAAATTTGAAAGCATTTATTATTAACTGAAATTTCATATTAATCTGAAATTTTCAGATTGAATCTGTTCAGTTTAAATTGAATTATAATCTGAAAAAATCTGAATTAATCTTAAGATTGCTTGTCTAAACTTATTTTGGATTTGGCTAAACGTTTAAACCTTTATTTTTGCCATTTTTATAAGCTTTGATATAGTTTTATCTTTTTCTAAATTTCGTAGATTTTTTAATAAGATTTTAATATAATTTAACCAAGTTTTACCTTTACCATTTAGACGTCTATCTAAACTCTTGATTTTGCTTAGCAACCTTAATTGATCTGAAATTTTTCAGATTTATTTTTTATAATTTGAATTAAAAATCTGAACTGAACCAAAAAAAATTCTGATTAATCTGAAATGGTTAAAGCTTTTAGTTTCACAATAAAAAGTATAAAGAAAAAAACATAAAAAATAAATCAACTTAAGAAAGAATTATGCAAAATAATTAGGGTTGTTTTAAGATATATTTGGTATTATAAAGATCATATATAATTATTTCAGAAAATTTAGAGAATTGTATCTTATTAAATAAATTCAAAACTTTAAATATTTTTGTAATTCACTATTATTTTATTCATTTATAATTGTTACATATACATATTTGTATTTTTTCTTATATAATACCCATTGTCATTAGAAATAATTCTCCTTGTATTACACATATTTCACTAAATACTTTACTGCAGTAAGTAAATTCCTTATCATTAGACTTTACAATCTTAGGGAATCTCATGTCCTACAGGTATTCAAAATGCCTTAGAATTACTTTGCTTGACTTTATGAACTTAAAGGTTTAGAAGCTTAGGGAAAAACGTAGAGAATTTATTTATTCTAAATGACAAATTCATTGCAAGTTAGTATAGTAGTTCACGATCAAATCTTAGATGATAGACATATAAAAGGAAAAAGTAATTATTTTCAAAGTTAATTCCTTTATTTATTACTTGAAACTCACAAGTATTTTAGAAATTACAAGAGAGTTTAAAATTCGCAAATAAGTTTTACAACTTAAGCAAAAAGCTATTCTATTTATACAAAATTAATTTGCTACAGCTAACTAGTTGCTATGCTATAAATTAATTAAATTTGTAGTTATAAGTGCTAGTATAATAATAGTAATAATAATAACAAAAATAATAATTATAATAGATATAATAATAATAATAAAAATAATAAAGATAATGATAATAATTAAAATAATGAAAGTACAGGGAATTAGGAAGATCCAATGAATCATGATGATCATATAAATCTGTTAAATCCTAAGAATCTTAAGAATCCTATAGATTTTGCAGATCATTTGACACATTATTCGTCAGACTTATTACGTCATCATTCCATTGGTCACTGATGATCAGTGTAGTAAAGTTGATTTATAACATTGATACCATATAAATAGCTTCTATACTTTTATAGTTCATACTAGTTTTATGTTTAAACTATTTATTAGTGTTTCTCAAAATCGAATCAAATATTAATCAAATCAAATCAAATCAAATCAAATCAAATATTTATCAAATTGAATCAAATCAAATCAAATTAAATATAAAATAATTTTATAATTAATACAATGATATATTAAAATAATGTTATTTTAAAGATTTAATTAAGAAAATTATTAGTAATAAATACTAAAAAATTTCAAAATAGTTTTTACAAAATAAGTTTAATAATAGTTAAATTTTTATTAAGAAATTTTAGTAATAACCATTATTGCATCTTTAGTTTTACTAAAAAAACTTATTAATTACTGTAATTGTGGCTTTGAAATTATTTTATTAGTAAAAAATATTTTCAAAGTTGCAGTATTATTTTTTACTAGTTGTTCTAAATAAAGAACATATCTGAATTCACAGATATATATTTTTACTAGTGTTACACAAAAATCATTAGGATGATCTTCCTAATGTAGATCCTTAGAAACTATGTTAATCTTGTTAACCTTGCTTACGTCGTCTACGTCATTTATTTAGTTAACTTAGTTTATTTATTTAATTTATTTTCTTTATTTTCTTTAGTTTATTTATTTAACTTAGTTTATTAATTATATTTAGTTTATTTATTTTACATTGTTAACGATTATATATATTTTATTTTATATAAATATAAGTTGAGAATCTTTAAAGATTCAGTGTGCTAAGAATGCTAAGAGAGAACACATAGAGTAAAAACTTATAGGAATAGTTTAGATTAGTTTAGTTTGATTATTTAGAACATTTGTACAGTACAGAAGCACCGACGTTTGAGGCAGTACTCATTTGTTAATAAATATCAAATAAACTACCGATACCTATATTTTTACTTAATCTCAACTACAAATTAAACCTTCTACTTACCACATATATTACCTGTCCACTTATAACATTTAAGCAACATATAGAACTGGCTGTAATACTAGTATTTTTTAGTAAAATAATATTTCTGAAATTGTAAAAACATTTTAAATGTTTTTTTTTTTAGTAAAATAAGGTTTTCAAAGCTATAAAGGCATTTTTTACTATATTTATCTTAGTTAAAAAGCATTTTTTTACTATAGGTTTTTAGTAAAAAGGTATTTCTGAAATTATATTAGCATTTTTTACTATAATTTCTTAGTAAAAAATGTATTTCAAAGCTATTGAGCATTTTTTAATATAAATTTCTTAGTAAAAAACTACTCCTAAAGTATTGGAGATAGTTTTACTATTGATTCAAATCAAATCAAGTATTTGATTACTTGATTTGAATTTTAATCAAATCAAATATTTAAATATCAAATTAAATTATAAAAACTTATAAGCTATACTAACTCATTATATCTAACATTATTATAAATCAGATAAATATTAATTATTTAATAGAAGGTTAGAATATTACAAAACTGTAAAGCAGTTTAAATGATATTTTAACCTTCTTATTAAATAACTGTATTATTCTACAATTGTATATAATCATACTTATGAAATAATAAACTATTTATAAACTATTTTCTGATGTATCTTTTTACATTTTATTAGGATGAGTTTTTTTATTCTTATTATTTATTCAAATAAAGTATTATAAATAAATTCAAAAAATATAATATTATTTATATTAAATATTTGTTGCATAATAATATTTTACATTATTTTTAGATAATAATTTTTTGATATTATATTTTATATATTTTATTCTTTTAACTTTAAGAATAAGAATTTGATATAAGTTAAATCACATAAGCTTTAAAAGATTAAATTCATTTTTAAATAAAATTTATAAAATTACTGTTATTAATTTTAATAGAAGAAAAATCATTATTTATTTTTGATAATATATACTTATTCAAAATTGTGAAAAAATGGGTATTCTTAAAGAATAAATTAAATTACTATTTAATCTGATGTTGAATTATCTTCAATATATTACCATCTGATGATAAAAAAATGAAATTATTAGACAATTTATAAACAAAATTCATGAAAAATCAACTTTAAGTATAGTAATATATTTTACTATAACTATTATTTAATTAACTAAATATCTAATTACTATTAATTAAAATATTAACTGATCAAAATTCATGCGAAAATGATAAACAAATAACAGAAAAAGAAAATAATAATTTTACAACTGCAAAAGAAAGTAAAGTTTTTATTTATTAATATATTTATTTTAGAATTATTAAATTATCTTTTTTATTATTTATTTATTTATTTATTTTATTATTTCTTAAAGATCAACAGATATATAATAATAATTATATAATTGTAGTTTATTTATAGCTTATTATAAAACTATCAGTACGTTTAAAAAAGCATAATCCTATTTAGCAATAGAAATAATAGTTCATAATATTAACCCTCATTATTTAATAAGGCTTAAATTCTAGAACAAAAATAATAGTCATTAGCTACAATTTTCTATTATAAAAATACTTTATGTAAATATCTTTTCTCAAAATTTTTGTTACTTTAGAAAAATTGATTTGTTATACAGTAAAATTATCACCTTGACAGTAAATTTTATGAATATTATTTTTTTAAGTTGATATTAATTTTAATATAATAGTCAAAAAAAAATTTTTTCAGTAATTAGATTAGCAGACAAATCAACTATATGACTGAAAATTAATAAGACCATTGAAGTTTGAATTTAGTCAACAATAAACTTAATAAACTTAGTGTACATCAAATAATACATATATATTATAATGCTGAAATTATTAACTGTAATTATCTTTTCATCAGAGTAAGTTATTCATTCTAATTTATGTACCTGCATATGATATTTTATATTCTTACTAATTTTTATATCAGTATAACAAGAGGAATAAATCATTAATCCATCGTAAATTAGCAAATATGTATAGGACATAAAATCCAAATTGGTTTATAATACAAAACATAATATGTGTTATCAAGAGTAATGAGTTTCAACCTGATGTTAGCTTATAGTTTTAATGGTTAACATATGCAGAATGGACCAAACCTCTTGTTCACCTCCTGATTTATAGATTGAGATTATTTATTAATTTCTAAATTAAAAAAGTATATATAGTTAGTTTAACACATTTGAATTCTCGCAATTATTTTATAATAAGAATCTGAATTATAATAATGTAATAGAAAAAATCATTTTTTATAGCAATACCAGAATAGTAACTTCTAGAACAACTATGACTTCTGCAACTGACCAAAATATGAAACTTTATTTCTCACAATATATCATTTATTAGGACATAAATAACATTCTAGTTTATTATATAGTGAACTGGAATCTTTATTTAATATTGAAATGCAATTTAAATATTATTCTTGATATAATTTTCAGACCTTAGAGTTTTGAAAATTTTATTTGCTTATGAAATAACATTCTCAATTTTATAATTTGCTATGATTCAAAATTATTTTATTGTGTAATAAATTACAATTAAATTTTATTGAAATTTATTACGAAACTACAATTATAATATAATTAATTTTCTGATTCATGATTATATAATATTTATTTTATACCTGAAAAAATATAGCATACTGAGTTAAAAGATAAAGCCCAAATTAGGTTAATATTTTATTAATTTTTTTTTATGTAATAAAAAAAAATAAATAAATTTGTAAGAATTTGTATAGGAGAAATATATAAATCTAAAATCATTAATTATCTTTTGAATTCGCTAAATAAGTTACTAATTCTAATTATTAAACTAATCTTTACCTCTTAGGACATTATAAGAAATTTTATAATTAATAGTAGTTGGATATATCGCATGCATAATTAAATTTGTTTGTATAATAGTTAATTAAAAAATTTGCCTTATAGTTACTTTTTAACATATACTGCTTATATAAATTAAATAATTGACAGAATGTTATATGATCTATTCAAATTTTTAATAATTCACACTTTTTTAATTTTTTATTTTTACAATTACAAAAAGTTTCATCTTAAAAAGCTTCTTTTTTAAGATCTTCTTAAAAGTTGAAAAGAAAGTATGATTTTGACAGTTAAAATAAATATAATTTTATATAAGGAAAAATAATTTGTTAGAATGTAAAAGTAATTATTCAAATAGTTTTTATATAAAATGCAAAAAATTAATTTTTTAATTTAAAATTGTTTATTGGATAACATTTAACAAATAATATATATTATAATTTAGCAAAAGAAACAAGTTTTATTAAGGTGGAAAAGGTAAATATTCAAGTAAATAGGTTATTCTTGAATTATGTTAAATTTCTCTAATTTTTAATATAAATAATAATAAAATTTATATATTTATTGTAGGAAATAATCAAATAATATTTTTAAATATATTTTTAAGTGGTTTTATAACTAAATAATTAGTTGAATAATTGCAAATTTATTTTCTTATAATATTTTAAAAAAAATTATATTTGTATTAAAATGTGACTGCATGAGCTTTTTGATTTAATTTTTTCTAATTCTTTATATCACAATCAATTATGGTCTATAAACTCAACTGTTTCAACTTGTAAATACTTAACATTTTACATAGATAAGTTCTTGTCTACCCCTAAAACAGACCAATGTAAAATGAGTATTTGGATTTGTTATACTGATTTACAATCACCAATTTATTTTAACGTCTTGGTTATTCACTATCTATCTTTTACAAGAACTAAAATTTTTGCTATTCACTCAGACTTGGCATCTCTCCTAAATAATCCTATATACAAATTTACATTGATAGTTAAGCTACTATTCTTGACTTCTACTTTTATATTACTTCTTAATCGCTCTTTACTAGAACTAAAGAAAAATCAGCTAATTACATACTATGGTATCTCATCTAACATATAGTGGAATATTCTGAGCTTCAAGTTACTCTCACAAAGTCAATGCTCACACTGAAGACCTTTTTAATAATGCAACTGATTCTTTGGCTAAAGTTGATTGTGATCTTTCTCCTTTATTCCTTCATTAATTAACACTCCAAAACTATCTCTTGTGTTTACTTTTAATGGCATTCCTATTAAATCTTCTATTCGCTGATTCTTTAAAAACTTCTTTTCTACTTCAACATTTTTTGCCTTTCTTGATCTTAATAGAAATGATCATATAAAAAAAATATAAGTTAATTTGCTTTATTCCACTAGCTTCTTATATGACAATTTTTCACCCTTAATTTCTTTTCTCTATTTATCTCCTTTAAGAATTCACAACTCAAATCCTTTATTATCAAAAACTTTGTTAATAAACTTCCTACTCTTTCTCATTTAGACATTCTAAGACCTGATTTTTACAAAAATTGATGTTGTGTAGGATGTAATACTATTACTGAAACTCTTACCCATATGTGATCTTGCTCTATTTATACTACAATTTTAATAATATCATCTCTCAAACTAAGGATCTTTTGTTAGAAAATATCAAAAAATACTGCAAACAAAATTTATTTATGATGCGTTACCTAAACTGCTTTGTTTGTTTGATGATTTATTCATAACTCCTTCTTCTTCAACTGATAGATTTTTCAATATCATTCGATTCTAAGGGCAGTGACAGATATTACATAATATCTTAGAAGATGAGAGGTAATAGAAGGATCTTATATTACACATAATATTGAGATTATGTGATCAATATGATAATCATTATAACAGTGGTTAGCAAAAAATTTATTAAAACATGTATTTATACAGAATCACATACACGTATATACTTTACAATAAAATATTATTCCCCATCTGAATTACAAACCCTCAAGTCAAACTTTATTTCGCCATACGATCCTGTTTGTAAAGATAGGAGAAGAGAGAAATCATCGAAAGCTTGTTATTTTTTAGGCTGTCCTCAGATAGTAGGATGCATTAATTACTTATAATTTGTTAAAAATGTGAGAATGAAAAAGTATTTTTGGTAAACAGAACAGCAAATTTATAAGTATGTATTTTTTTCAATCAACGTACAATATACATTATATTCTGGTATTTTCAAGAGATCGCTATATTGAAGAAGGTAAATAGGATTTGTAAACTGACTATCTTTAGCTTTGGTAATAGGTGGTAAGAAGCCATTATATAGGTGAAGAAAGTTCATAGCTTCCTTGGCTCTGGGTAGTCTATAGCAACTGGTATTTGTGCATTGTTTAATATCAAGAGTAGAGCTCTGAACAGGTCAGGTCGGGTCAGGTAATTAACTTGAACTGATCTGATAAGATCAGATCAGATTAGACATAAAATTGACCTGAATTAAATATACATTTGACCTGACCTAACCTGACCTGACCTGTCTAAAAAAGGAAACTAAATAATTATTAATTTTGTTTAATATTTTTTTAAAAAAATATAAAA
>CAMKVN010000575.1:0-26825 GCA_946474995.1 Funneliformis geosporum
TTTTAATTTTTGATAATGTTAGATTAATATGCAATAAAAATTAAAATTTTAAAAAAAAATGCTCAGAATCCCATTTTTATAGCAAACCTCTCATATAATATCCTTTAATATATTTAACACACTGTTCACAAGCTGTAGTAGTAGGTTTGCCACAATCAGTATAAGGATATCACTTTTTAGTCTTCTAATGTTGTCGACATCCTTTAAGTCGAGTACAAACTTTACCACAAATCTTGTCAAAGTTATGAAGATAGTTGCAAGTATAAGATGTTATCATCTATAATAGGGATGAAAAAATTTTAATTAAACAAAATTATCTGCAATATAGAAAAGTGAACAGCAGATATACTTTATACATTATGAGTACACAAATTCAATTAGCCAAAGCAAAGCCCACCTTTCAGGAAGTTGAACAGGCATTAATAAATGTAGTCAAAATAGAAATATATCATAAAAAACCAAAGGATAACAATTCATATAAAACTATAAAGAGCAGATAAAAAAATTACATCAAGCAGAAGATCCCGATGCATATATCCTAGAAAATACAAAAAGATTATTTCAAATAAGTATAAATATCATAATATTATGAATGACTATAAATTTTGATATGAAAATGTTTTAATATTGTAATAGATTTATATAAATTATACTATAAATTAGCCAAAAATCATTTCTTTACTAAAATATAAGTTAATGAAAAAATAGAAGACTTTCTTAATTACTAAGTATCCATCAAAGTGGTAACTAAGCTTCTTTAATAACTATCAAGCTTTCTCTTATAAAAGATCTTTTCAGATTATTATCTTCTAGCCAGTATAAGACTGGCTGATTTTTTTGCACTAAAGTTTCACAGATATGATAGACTTGAGGAGAACAATTCATATTTTCAGTATGTCTTCTTCTACCTTCTAACTCACCTGATTTAAGTAAATATCTTACAAGAACATCATAAGTTAATTACTTTTTATTAAATCCCATAGACACATTTCGAGACTTAAAAGGTTTTGCATAAATATGCTTCAGTTTTCATGCATTAGCAGAAGAAATACTTAGAAGATAAGTCAGAGAATTATCAAGATTTTCAAGAAAAATTGGAAGATTTCTAATCTAAGCTTGACAATATTCTAATATAGATAATCTTATATCAACAGCATCTTGAATAATAGAAGACCATTCTTGTAATGTCTTATTAAACCTTTCAACAATACCCATACTTTCTTTAGAATTAGCTATTAGAATATTAATACCATATTTATTTATTAATTTAATAATATCACCCAAAATTCAACACCCCCATCAACCATAAGATCTTTTTTAGGCCAAGTAAGTGGATATTTTTGGGAGTTAAAAAGTTTCTCAAGGCCTATAGCAACACTAGCAGAATTACATTTAGTTAAGGAATAGGTCTATTTTATACAAATAGCAATATATACACAATTAAGTGTAAATTTATAAATTTTATTTCCAATTTGATCATAAGGCATATAGCATAAGTCAGCTTGAATAATCTTCATATATATAGTAACATTAATGAAAGATACACTTGGAATATTTCTAGAGTAAGGCATATGAATCTGATGTACAGTTTGTCTTTTAAGTTAATCATGCATTTCATTTAAGGTAAAATTGAATCCAGCTTTTAAAGAAGTTTCATGCAATTTTTTCACAATCTGATAGTCTAAAGGCTAGTAATAAATCTTTTGCAAATCAATAGATATATCTAAATTTCTAGCTTTATTTGAATTTATATGTATAATAGAAATTAATATCTTTTTTCTCATAATCATTTGAAAAAAGACCAAATTTATACATTAATATTTAAAATGTCTAGGTTAGATTCCTTTGTAATCCTATTCTTCTGAAAGTCTATGACCAAGGAAAAGGAAAAGGCTTAGAATAAGGTTTATAAATCTGATGTATAGCTTGTCTCTCAAGCCAATTATGCACTTCATTTAAGATAACATTAAACTCAGTTTTAGAAAAGCTTCATATAATTTTTTCGCAGTCTTCTAATAGCTTAAAGACTGGTAATAAATCTTTTGCAAATCAATAGATATATCTAACTTTCTAGCTTTACTCAAATTTATTTGTATAATAGGAATCAACATTATTTTTTCTCATATTCATTTGAAAAAAAACCAAAATTAATAATTAATATTTAAAATGACTAGATCAGATCCCTTTGTGAACTCATCCTTCTGAAGGTCTATGATACAGAAAGAAGCTTATATTAAATACTTAATACTAATAAAGAGTTGCACAAAGAATTGGTAGATGAAATAATCTCAAATGATATTTCTAATAAAAAGCTTAAGACTTTTAACAAGAAGCTAGATGTATGTTATAAAACTATATCTCAACAAGATTCTACAATTTTAGTTTATAAAGATGAGATAGCATCTTTTAAGTTTGAAATAAAATCTTTTAAACAGCGTCTGCAAAAAACTTTGCAGGATTTAAGACATAAAGGTAATGCTAATACTGTTCAAGATATCAACATTTTAAGGTTAGAAAATAAGATTGAGCAACTTAAAATCTGTATTTATAAAATAATTGGTCTAAGTCAGAAAAAAGTTTTAAATAATAAAGAAATATTGAATATGAAATATACAATATAAGCTATTTTAGATAGGCGATTTAAGGCTTCAGCTTTTTTTAGCAAGAATTCAGATATATTTGGATAATATAGAAATTATTCTTTCAGATGATATAAGAGGACAATTTAATAGAGTTGATACATGTTTGGCTAATATTATTACTTATACTGGTACAATTCGTTGGTTTTGGTAAGATCGAAATATGGTAGTAGAATAAAGTGTTTGACAAATTAGAAATCTAGGGAAACAATTGTAAGAAGTCTAAGAAAAATTACATAATGATAACTAAATGCTAACATAAGCTTTAAATAATAAAGCAAATAAGCGTTAGGTATAGTGGCTGAGAACTCAGAGAGCAGAAAGATGTAATCATATATTATTACAAGAAAAGGTAGGCTTTCGGTTAATAAATCGAAGACACAAAGTTGAGGCTGATTTAGCAGAATTCAATTGAGCCTAGGTATTTAATTGCTATCAAAAATGGAAAGCTCGAGAAATAAATTTGAGACAAATTATTTTGAATTTACAAAACAATTCACTTAGAAATATGGCTATCCTACCAGATGTTTTAAATTCAATAGCCCTACTTTTAGCTCAAATACTGCAATATATTGATCAAGAGTTACTAAATGACTATTATAATAAGGTTATACAGACAATTAATTATAATAATATATTAGGAGTTGTAGGATTTGATAATGTTATGAAAGCTAATATATTAGCAGGAAAGATGATAGGAAGGTTACTCCTCCTAATCCATTTAATAATAATGCTAGTAATGCTGTTAATACACCAGCATTATTTTTAGTATAGCTTCGAAAAATATATCATGCAGTAAAATTAGGTTCAGTACAGGTTTCTATAAAAGTGCTTATATCTGATAAATTTCTTTCTATTGATACTCTAAAATATATGAAAAATGGATTACATTACATGTAGATGCTTTACTATTTGCAGATGTTCTACCTATTTTTTATAGTCATTTATCTGAAAATTTGGAATTACAGATTAAAATCAGAAATCTAGCAGATCTTAATGTCTTTTTTACCTAACTTAATGATAAATAGTTAGAAGCTGATAGGCGTGTAGGTATTTTCTCCTTCAGTGAAGAAACTCTATCACATTCATCTATGCAAAAAGAATCACAAACTGAACATGAATTTATAGTTCATCTTGCAAAGAATTTAGATTATTTAGGTATAGCAATGGATATCTCAATCTTAGGACCACATATCTATGATGAACTTAGTAAAAGGTTAGGATGAAAAGTAACTAATGTTAGAAGGATTTTCTTCTCAGAGTTAGAGGTTAGAAATACAAATGCTACAAAGAAAGCTGTTAGAAAGGTAATATAAAAAGCACTAGTAAAATAAATTGTCTCTCAGAAAGTTATTCGTCATTGCTCAGTCTGTGAAAAAGCTGACTATACAAAGATTAATTGCCCTGGAGTTAAGAAAACTAAAAAGGTTAATATGTAAATCAAAATGCTAAAAAAGATCCTGAAGACTCTGAAGTGTCTAAAATAGAATACATAGTTGAGGTGAAAAAAAATCTCGAAGAGCCTGAAATAGAATACATAGTTAAGGAAAAAGTTGAGAAGAGTGATGAATATGTTGATGATGATGAATCTGCTCTAAACATCTCTGACCGAAACTGCTATGCTATAAAAAAAAAGTGGTACTATTAAATGAAATAACTTTCGACCTAATAATTATATTTTGATAGAAATATGATCATTAGAACCGTCTCATAAAGAGCTTTCTAACGAATATAAATATAAGATTATTGGACTAATAGAAGCGGAGATAATTCAAAAGAGTGATTGCTATTATAATTCTGCAGATCACTACTAAAAAAAGCTGTAATTTCTTAAGTCACAGCCTGACGATCAAAACGAATAACGTTGTTAACTAAGTTAATATAGTTGATTAAATTTAATTAGTTTCTTATGTTTATTTAGTTAAATTAGTTAATATAGTTAACTAAGTTAATGATGTTTATAATGTTTCTTTGGTTTTAATTGTTTTACTTTATCTTAAATTAGTAATAAAAGTAAATCAAATATTTTATATAAATAGGATAAAAAATTGCTATAGTCAAGAGACAGGCAGATTTAAATTAGAGATAGTTAGATTTAAATTCAGTTTAGTTTTAATCAAAGTTAATTAAAGAATTTATTGTGAAATTCATAAATTGATAAGTTTGCTGAAAAGAGCTTATTTAGTTTATTAAATCGTATTGATCTACTTATATTTTATTAATAAACCAATTATTATTTCTATAATATTGATTTGTTAAACTCGTGACCTAAAATCCAATCTATCATTATTACTTTTCTATCGTATTTGAAGTATTCATACATATTCCCAATTTATACTTATATATCCTCAACATTTCCTATACTTTATGTTCTACATAGATCTAATCAGATCAGATTTAGGCAAATCTGATTCAATCTAAATCCAAAAAATCTGAATCTGACAAATCTGAATTTGAATCTGAATCTGAATCTGACAAATCTGAATCTGTATCCGTATCCGCAGATCAAAAATTTTTTTTAATAAAAATCCGCCTTCGACGTTCAGAACGGCATTTTAATGTTAAAAAAACTAGGGTTTCTCAAAATCGAATCAAATCAAATATTTAAGCAATTTGAATTTGATTTGATTTTTTAAATTGAATTGAATTGAATCGAATTAAACTCAAATATTTAATCGAATCAATTTGAATCAATTTGAATTTAATCGAATTAAATCAAATTGAATCAAATATTTGTCAAATCAAATCAAATCAAATATTTGATCGAATCAAAATCGAATCAAATCGAATATAAAAAAATTTTTTAATTTTTATAATGATATATTAAAATAAAGTTATTAAAAGGTTTAATTAAGAAAATTATTAGTAATTGCACTAAAAAATTTTAAAAATAGCTTTTATAAAGTAAGTTTAATAACAGGTGAATTTTTACTATTAAAAACTTAGTAAAAGAACTTTGTAGCTTCAGTTTTACTAAAAAACTTAGTAATAATCATCATTATAGCTTCAGTTTACTAAGTAAACTTAGTAATAACCACTATTGCAGCTTCAGTTTTACTAAGAAAACTTAGTAATAACCACTATTGTAACTTCGGTTTTACTAAGAAAATTAAGTAATAATCGCTATTGCAGCTTCAGAATTATTTTATTAATAAAATAACATCTTTGAAGTTGCAAAGACATTTTTTTACTGTTTTCTTAGTAAAATAACATCTCTGAAGCTGCAATAGCATTTTTTACAATATTTTTTAGTAAAAAACAGCATTTATGAAGCTATATAGATACATTTTATTATGGTTTTCTTAGTAAAAAAGACATTTTTAAAGCTGTGAAGACGTCTTTTGCTATTGTTTTTTTAGTAAAAAAAGTATTTCTGAAATTGCATAAACACTTTTTGCTATGGTTTTCTTAATAAAAAAGGCATTTCTAAAGCTACAGAGGCGCTTTTTACTATAATTTTCTTAGTAAAAGTAATTACTAAAACTTTGAAGATAGCTTTACTATTGATTCAAATCAAATCAAATATCAAATCAAATTGTGGAATCCTATAACACAGTATATTGATCAAAAAGCTTTTTATTTAGCAATATTATATTTCTTAAATGTGATAAAAAAAATACTGATAAATCATTATACACTGATAATAAATAGAAAATTACACTAAAATCTTTAATATTCTTTAAATATAAAAAAAATATAAAAAATCTCTTTGCTGTTTACCTAAATATCATGAAAGGTCAGCTATCTTTTCTTCTTGTAAAAAATAATAAATTTTTTTTATCTGTAACAAAAGGAAAAGATAGTCATTTTTTAAATCTGCTTTATATAGTACACAACATAAATATCTGGAGTTTTTATTAAGAATACAAAAAAAGTATTATTAAACTGATTTCTGTTTAACAGAAATAAAATTTAAAATAGCAATTCTTTAGCTATAAATATAAATGCCAAATTTTTTGCATAATTGTTGTCAGTAGCAATACATAATAAATAACGTTCACCTCAGTATTTGAGACAAGATAGCTAATTCTAAAGAAACTATAGATTAAAAATATACGAAAGCTTTCTGAAATAATTAAAATAACTAGGTATCTATATTCTACAGTATATGATATTGTCAACTATTTAAAAGAAATGGGAAATGTTGAACATTTGCCTAGTCTAGGTCATCCTTTTCTTTTTATCCCTAATAAATGCTAATATTTTGGTCACCTTCTCCAAGTTAATAATATAACTACTCTAGCTTTAATAACAAAAAAGCTGAATTTCATATATCTAGAACTTAACATATCAACTTGAAGTATCAAATATATCCTTAAAAATAAACTTAATTATGTTATTTATCGATCACAAGCAGTACCATTTCTTAAGCTAAATCATATTGAAGCTCATTTTCAATGGATCATAAACTATAGCCAAGATGATTGGTCTCATATAATATTTTCTGACAAAAGTACTTTTCAAACATTCTGAAATATCTAACTTGTATGCTATAAAATTAGTAATTCATATTTATTATGTCCTATAATAAAATATTCATATAAAGTTCATGTTTGGAATACTTTTAGCCATCAAGAACTAATTGATGTAGCATTATTTACAGAAAAGATAAATGCTGAAAAATATCAGAAAATTCTTCAATCACAATTGCTTTCTAATACTAACTATACTAGTAATAAATGGCGTTTTCAACAGGATAATACATCAACATATACTGTGAAGCTATTCTATCAATTTTTTATTACGAATAATATTTTAGTAATTAATTGGCTTACCAACTTTACTGACTTAAATCCAATTAAAAATTTATAGACAATTCTTAAAGGAAAAGATTAATGATTGGATTAGAGAAAAAAATTTAATGCAAATGCTTTTTAAAGCATAATTTAAAGAGAATAGGAAAATCTCAATCAAAATATTTTCTTTAATTTAGCAGATAGTATGTCAGATCAGATTAGTATGATTATAGAAAAAAATGGGTATATAATAAATTATTAATTCTTTAATATGTTTTTTTTATATAATAAACTATTGATAATATAAATTTGAAATAAAAAAAATAAACTTTGCGATACTTTTATATGTCATGATAAATTCTAGATATTTATATTGCGAACTATATATTAGAATATTGCAATAAACTCAAAATACTCAGATATAATGCTTAATATTCTTTTATTGATTTAAACACTTATACATATCTCTACTACTCTAATTGCAATACATAATTTTTAACTCTTTTTATTATTGCTTTATATAAAAAAAATCAACATTCAAAATAATGAGAATGATCAATTAAGTAAAAAAACTACTTATCAATTCTATTGATGTTTTTTTAGTTATATTTACATTAACTGAATAATGTTACCAGTTAAATATTCACTATTGAAAAGTTGATTTACAAAGAATTATCAAATGATCTACAGAAATTACTAGAATTAATTTTATGTTAATCATAAATTAGAAAATCTGCATAATTCTAGATTCTTTGATTTTTAGGATTTACCTGGTAATAGATAATTGTTATAATACTTATTTTCATTATTTTAATTATTATTGTTATTTTTATTATTTTTATTATTATTATTATCTCTATTATAACTATTACCTTTGTTATTATTATTATTATTATTATATTATCATTTGTAATTACAAATGTAATTAGTTTATAACGTAAAAACTAGTTAGCTGTAGCAAATTAATTTTGTATAAATAGAATAGCTTTTTGCTCAAGTTGTAAATTAACTTATTTTGCAAGTTTAAAACTCTATTGTGAGTTTCAGTTTTATTACAAGTTCAAGTAATAAATAAAGAAATCAACTTTGAAAAATAATTACTTTTCTCTTCTATATGTCTATTATCTAGAGTTTGATCATGAATCACTACACTAACTTGCGATTGAGTTCATTATTTAGAATAAATAAATTCTCTATGTTTTTTTCCAAGTCTCTAAACTTTTAAGTATATAAAGTTAAGTAAAGTAATTCTAAAGCATTCTGGATACATGTAAGATGTGAAATTTTCTAAGGTTGTAAAGTTTGATAATAAGGAATTTACTCGCTGCAGTAAAGTAACTTAGTAAATACATGTGATAGAAGAGAATTATTTCTAATGACAATAAGTACTTAGCTTATATAATTAGAAAACATAATCTGTTGGTGAGTAAGAAATTTAGAGTGAGTTATAAATAATAGAAAAAAAGAAGTTAATAAAATTTGTGATATGTTAAACTATTAAACCAATTAAATATTAATGTTTTATTAATACATAAATTGTTCAAGAAAGTTCAGTTTATTGTTTGAAATATTAGAATGTTTTGTATTGTATTTTTTTTTTAAGATGACATCTATCAGATTATTATTGTACCAAATCGCCTAAATATATCATATGTAAATTATATGATCTGCATCTTTATCCTGATTGGTAAATTTTAAAAATGAGATATTTGAGATCCCCTTTTTCTTTTAATAATTACATCATATATGTAAGCTTCCTTATTATTTAACCAAATAATCTTATTAGATATTTAGTAATATTTAAATTATTTAGTTACAATTTAGTTATTTAATAATATCTAAGTTATTTAATTATAATTGGTTTATTTAATCAATATTAGGTTAATTAGTTGTAATTAGGTTATAATAATCTAATCAAAACTATTTATTATTAAATAATATAATTATGTTATTTAGTAATAAACAGTTAAAATTAATATTAATAGATTAATTAATTGTCTTTTCAATTTATTTATTTTAAAAATAAGGTTTAAATATAGATTTTAAAATATATTATTTTAATATTATAATTTTTATTAAATTTGTTAAAATTTATACTTTATCAAATTATCAAACATTTTATTAATCTTCAAATTTTACAATTTTCTAATTGACTTTTTTTATTTTATAGAAAGAATTATTATAAAAAGATAAGTTTAGTTTTTGCAAAAATACCCAATAAATTTGCTAAAATTACTATTTTTATTTTAGTGAATTAACACCTAAAACTAGTAGAAACATCAAGATAGATATTTTACAATTAAATGATATATATTTTTTTGAAATATATGGCTTATATTAATATAAAGAATTTTTTACATATTAACAGGGATTTTTTTATTGTAACTGAAAAAAATTTATTATAGTGTGTTTTGAGTTTCGAAATGGCAATACTAATTTATATGCAATACCATATATATACAATTCATGTGATGCATAAGAAATAGGCTTTCAAAAAAAAAATCCTTATATGCAAATATTTACATGAATAATACATAGCCCATCCTATAAACGGTATTATAAGCGATATGGTAGAAAGAAATTACTCCGACATATTTTAATATCACCGTGATAATTCATCGTGATAAAATACACAAAAATAAAAATCAAGTTCGATAAGTTAGGAGCATTTTTTGAATTGATAGGGTAATTAATTCTTTGTTTATAATAATGTTGAATCTTAAAAATCTTTTTCGTTTCTTTTGGATTTGAAAACTTTTATATATCCCAAAAACAATCGACTAATAACACATTACAAACATAAACGGTATCGTTATTACCATAAAAAATACGTTGCGAATCATATGATTAACCATGATCTATAAATATTCTTTTTGATATTTTTATGCCAATTCAAAAAATAAAACGAAATATATAAGTCAACGATGTCAACGACTGTTACACTTTGAACGATAAAATAGTTTGCGTTAAAATAACAAGTATAAATTTTTTAAATTACATTCTTTTATTCTCCGAGATTTACATCAAAGACAATACCTTTGTTATAACTAAACGGAAAAATTAATATCGATTTGGTGAATTATCGTTTCGTATTTAACTAAAATAGTAATGTATCTCACGCTAACATTCAAAATTAAATTTTCCACATGGCTCTCCACATCTTGCATCAATATAAATAATGAAATAATGAATTAACACCAAAAAACTTTATCAATCAAAAGTGGTTTTTATTTATTTTTTTTTATAACAAAATTAAAATTTTTGGTATATATATATATATATATAAAAAGGAAAGTAAGTAACTTTTTTGGCAAGTTGAAATATACAGTTTCGGTTTTTTAATAAAAGGAATAAAGAATGTAGTGAGGTCAATTTTGTGCGTGCATATATAGTGCCGCGAAGAAAAAAATAAAATAGGCAAATTTTCTTTCATCTCAAATGAAAGTTTAAGAGAAGTTCATGAAAATACAGACATGCAAAAAAAAATTTAAAATTACAAGGAGGTGGTGTTTATTAAAAAGAGGAGGCAATTTTTAAGATTAGGAAAAAAACCAAATCAAATGAAATGGAAAAAATATGTACAAAAAAAAGGTGTATATATTTTGGAAAGGAAAAAAAAAAATATATTTAACAAAAGAAAAAGTGACGGGAATAACAAAAGATTCCCAAAATAATATTTCGAAGATTTTAAAAAAAAAGAGACCCGGTGCCCAAACAAATCAACCTTGTCAAGAAACAATAAGTGTGTATATATAATAAAAGAGAGAATAATAATTTATAAATATGTTGATATAAAAACAAGAATAAAGGAAAAATATATTCTAAAGTGAATTAGGAAACTATAAAATATACCCTGGTCACTCTACTTTTGTATCGTCGTGAATAAAAAAATTTTGAATACGAAAAATCCGATACTCGGAGGATCAGTCTAAAAAACACTGCTCAACAACGGTTCCCCTCTATTCCGATCCCCCCAAATTAAACCCCTCCTTCAAAACGATAAAAATATAATATATTATAACATCTAAATTCGTTATAAATTCGATTGATTCTTTTGATGAATTGAATTCAATAATATCTTCGACTGTGATATATCCCTTTCGAACCAAATCCTGAATTTGACCCATATCCCGAAGAGTTCTGTCCAAAGTTATGTAAAGATGGTCCAAACCCATTGCTAGGCCCACTTCCGTACACACTAGACGTCGTCGAATTACTACTAATAGACGCCGTCGAATTACTTAATCTATTTATAGTTGAAGGTCCTCCTCCTGTTGAAGACGATCCGCCTATGTATCCGTATTCATTCGTATATCCACCGGAAGGATGAAATCCATCAGATGACCCGTATTGAGAATGTCCAATAACAGGCTTATTTGTCGAAAACCCATTATCAGCATAATGTCCTGTTGACGGCATATAATTATTTTTTCCATTGCCGTTGTCACATAATGAGGTGCTTGATTGGCCGCCTGACCCTAACATTGAACTATAATAATCGTAATCAGATGATGTTGAAGAACCCGTCAGTCTTCGCGGTCGTCTAGTTTGTATTCCAAATTCTTTCATTATTCGTTCATCTCGTTCTCGCTCTTCTGCAAGCATCATTTCAACTTCTGTAACGTCAACCGTGCTCGTTAGCGCGGCTTGACCTTCAGCGATCAAATCTGTCAACTTGCAATTAAACTTGAGAAAAATATCATCTTCGTCTTCAAGTTGAGTGAAAGAGGAAGACTTTTTGATGCTATTAGTCAAGTCGACCGATGATGACTTGCGACGTAATAATCGGCGTCCACGACGAACACGAAATTGTCGTCGTCGAGGAGGTGAAGTGGTGGTTAATCCTGCGAATATTTCTTGTGGATTCGAAGGTTGTTCGGGTGTTTCACATTCTTGTGATTCCGCCGATGATTGAGGATTTGTAGGTTGTTGCGTTTCGGTTGTTACTGATGGTGATGGCTAAAAAATTAACAAGGAAACGAAATTACTATTATGAACTAAATTAGACAAATTCAAGTTCTTTTTTTTATACGTGTTATTGACATATTTATCGTTTTTAACAACTTACCATGTACCAAGAACTCTCATAAGGTGGCGGAGGTTCTTCTTCATCCTCTTCATTCTCTGCCCAAACATGGCTTTTTTTGTCAAATTCATGATTATTCAATACATTCTCTTCTTCATCTTCGTCAGTTTTGATTTGCAAAACGTCATCGTAATATTGATCATAATCATAACTATTTCTCGTTGGTTGTTGACTATGTTCTTTTTTGCCTCCTTGACCTCCAGTTATAGTGTTATAAATTTCAGAAGAAGCACCAAAAGTGTAAGCTGCAATCTCCGTTAACTTGTATATGACGTTGGTAGCAACTGCAGCTACTCCGGGACGTTGTTTTTTAAATGGAGGCTCATCATTATCGCATATCATATCATCATTAGGTTGCTGGTGCTGTTGCTGCTGTTGTAGTTGTGCGTTATACTGGTTTTGTAATTCAAGCCGTCGCTTGGAATTTAGAGGTAAGTGCGTGAAATCATGTATCGAGGAAGGTGGTTCCATGGCGCAATCGGTAGAGTTGTCTACGTTTTTTTCTTGTTTCTAAATTGTTAGTTTTAGAAGGTAATATAAATGTATGTAACTTTGAATCTTATGAGGAGTAAATTTTTTTTAGATTTGATATGTCACGTTTTGAAGGTTGTGGTTTCAGTGAAGAAATATCAAAAGAAAAAAAAAACAAATTTTTTTTTTTTTAAAAAAAAAAAGCCAAGTAAAGGTTTTCTTTTTACTTTATAAAATGTTGTGTTTCTGTAAAGTCAAAGAAAGTATTGGCGTATGATATGTTATAAAATGTGCAGTTTGCAGTACAAAATCTTTGTTCGTTTCTTTCGTGTTTATATAATATATCACCAAGTCTTTAAGTGGTTAAAATTGTTATCGTGCAGAATAAATTGTTGGAATGTGGATTGAATAAGTATATGAGGGTTTAAAAATTTGGTTGGCAGGGCAACAAAAAAGTGATCTCGGTAAAAGTTGATTTTTTCAGTTCATTAAAAATGATTTCGATGCGCTACTATTGTTAAAAATTTTGTTGCTCCGTGCGAGGGTAATATTTTTTTACTTAAACTTTACTCGTTTACGAGAGTAACACTTTATCAGTAAGAAAAATAAGGGGGGGAAAAATTTGTTACAGCTTTTTTTTGTTATCTTTTATACTTTATTGATCTAAATAAAAAGTGTTTAGTTTGTAACTGCTTTTTTTTTTATATATATATATATATACTTGAGGCGGAGAAATAAATGTAACAATACTCATTATAGTATCAGAATCTTATTATAAATAAATATACTATAAATTATTGTGTGGCTTCAGACCCCCCTGTAGTATGTGATGATTACAATTCTGTCCGGTGATGAATGCGAATAATAATATATATATATAATTAATAAATACTTATAAATATATATATATTTTTTTAATAAAACTTTGTAAATTTATCCTAAGAAGCCTAAGAAATTAGGTAATTTTTTTCTAAAAAAATCATATTTGGTTTATAATTAATTATTATATTATAATAATTTAAATCAATTGCAAAATATTAATTATAATACTATAAATTAATTATGATATTTTATGAAAGTTTTTATTAATAAAATAAGTATATTAATTATAATAATACTAAAAATAATATAATAATTAATTTAAAATTTTAAAATGTATTACAATAATTAGAGTTTTGCAATTCATTTGATATTTAAATAAACAATAGAAAATCAAATTAAATACAAAAACAAATTTGTGTATTTAATTTAATTCAATCAAAAAATAAATTATTTAATTTAATACAAATTAATTTTTGATTTAATTCAATTAAATTTGAATCAATTAATTAAGCATTTCTAAAGCTTTAGATGTAACTTTTACTTAGAATATATTAGTAAAAAATGATTTTATAATTTCAAAAATATTTTATAATAAGAAAATATTAATTAAAAATATCTTTACAGTTTGTATATATTTATACTAAGAAAATATTAGTAAAAATACAATTTTTTACATATTATTATATTATTATTATTATGATTTTATTTTAAATATTTTATTAATTTATATTTGTAACTTTAATAATATCTTTTATTAATAAAAATCTAATAAAAAATACCTTTGTAATTTTATATTAAGTTTAGTAAAATCAAAAAGGCTTTTATAACTTTAAAGATATTTTTTATTAAGATACCCTTAGCAATAAAACCTTTGTGATTTTAAAGTTATTTTTATTAAGAAATCTAGTAAAATATATATTTTAACTTTAAAGAAATTTTCAAAATCTATTTTAATATGTTACTTAAAAATTTAGAAATTTTTTTGAAATCTTTAGAATAATTTTTTTTTAAATCTAAAACTTGATTAAACTTAATTAAGTTTAGAAAAACCTATTAAAAGTTTAAGTAAAGATATTTATTATATATAAATAGTTTAATTTCAATTATCTTAAAACTCGAATTTCTACAAATAGTTTAGGAAGGTATCTTTAGTATAAATATTTTTGAAGCTATAAAAAGTATTATATTAAAATATTTTTAAAATTATAAAAGTTATTTTTTCTAAGATTTATTAGTAAAAAATCACTTTTGAACAAAAATGTTTTTATTAAATTTTTTTTAGTAAAAATTACTTTAATAGTAATAAAAATATTTTTACTATTTTTTTTTAATAAAAAAATATTTTCAAAATACAGTGATATTTTTTATTAAGTTTTTTTTTAGAAAAAAATTCCTTTTAAAACTATGATAGCATTTTTTATTAAAATTATTTAATAAAAGTTATCATTAAAATATTTAGTATATTTTACTAATAATTTTCTTAATTAAAACTTTAAAAAATAATCCTTATTTAATATTTAATAGTATTAATTAAAAATGTTTTACCAAATATTTAATCAAATATTTAATTTGATTTAACAAATATTTGATTAATTTAATTTAAAAAAAAATCCAAATTGTTTTAATATTTAATTTAATTCAATTTTAAAAATCCTAATTGTACCATTATAAATAAAAATATATTATTGATTATATCTAATTATAATATATGTTATAACATTAAAACTTACTAATAAATATAATACAATAAAAATTAAAATTTTAATAAAAAATACTCAGAATCCTATTTTCCTAACAAACCTCACTTATGATTTAAAAAATATGTGGTTAAATTTTTTTTTATTTAATTTTATTTTATAATAATTCTATAATAAATTATATCAATTATAATAAATTGTTTAAAAAAAGATATATTATAATTTAAATAATTATTTAAATAAAGTATAATATGGATTTATAATTAAATATAAACTTTTAATATTGGTTTTTAAGTAATATTTAAAAGCTATATAAAAAATCAAATTGATTTAAAATTATTTAAAAAGATTACATATTTTATTTAAAGATTTAATATTAATATAAACCATTTTGAAATTTGATATCGATATTAATTTAATCACTAAATGATAATGAATCAGATCAGATTAAAATAATTATAATATAATCAGATCCGATGTTTAAATCTGTTTTTTTTAAAAGATCTTATAATACCTTAAATAAAAACAAATGATAATTTATTAATGATTATTTAAATAGGTATATAAAATATTTGAAAAATAACAGCTTAATTAATCTTTATTAATGCATTTATGAATTATTCAGGAAAAAAATAAGATATTAAAAAGTAGAAATAGAGATAAAAACAAGCAACAATAACCGATGATAAGCAAAGCATTAGCCACGATTGTACTACGTGGTATTGTATTGACAATACAATTTTAAACCCCTGTCAATCATTTTGATTTTGTGACATTGATGAAATAGTGGGACAATAATCAATTTAAATTTATCCGTTTTTTTTTTTTTTTTTTTTTTTTTTTAATTGTTACATAGCACAACGATCAAATATTTTTATTGGGAAATTCCTGAAATTGTTATACTTTGATGAGATACACGTTGTTTGATGTGAATATGCATCAGGTATGTCAACCCTTTTTTTCCTCTTTTTCAATATTACGAAAATTCAGTAAAAAAAAAGGAAAAAAAGGGGGAAAAAAAAAATACTAGGAGGTAATTAAATTTACAAAAAATCTCAATCACTTCGTTATTTATCACAATCAAGAAAATCAATCAGTCATATCGCATTATCCCATAGCACTTTTGTACCTGTGAAACAATTGACCAAAAAGGCACACTTAAAATAAACAAATTTACGCCGTTAACGATATGCAAGTCATTGCAGACGGTAAAACAATTGAACACATTGTTTTTTTTTAATAAAATGATACGTTACAGATAATCATATGACATTTTGGATTCTCGTTTCCTTTTTCAGATCGATCTTACTTCTTTGATGCCGATAAAAGATTGTGAAACGTATACGAGTATTGAGGAGGAACATTTTTTTTAAATATAGATTTTTTTTAAAGAACTTGGTTATACAACATTATGGTGAAATGCACGACAAATGCAAGGTGTTGAATTCGGTGCATTGCAGAATAAAATTAATTAATACATACATAGCGGAAATTATAACAACGTCAATATGCATGAACGCATGTTGACATAACTTCCATGTCATCCCCCCCAACCATTAAAAAGTTCGAACATCTTGATTTACGGAATTGTGGGGAAAAATTTTGGTGGGCCAAAAATGCAGATCAAACATTCACTTACTTGTGTCACGTCATACCGAAACAATTATCTGATGTCGATTTCCATGTGTATTTTGAAGTCCGAAAGTCTGATTTGTTACGTTTGAATTAATTTGTTAAAAAGAAAAAAGGCAAAGATCCCTTTTTCTTAATTTACAAGAAGTAGTTGGAGCGATGATATTGGTACCTATCAGATGAGTCGTTTTAGAATTTATTTCATGCATTCATCGGAAATTGATTTTTGGAATTCTTTAGCGATGATGTCTGTGTTTCTGGAGGAGGGACCAACATTCTTTTTACTACAGGTCAACTAAACTTCGAGTATGATGATGGTTTCTCTGTCAAATTCGATTCTAAATTTGTGTAACAGGATAAAAAAATTATGCGTAACGTAATCATTCTATCATTCTTTGCTAAAAATGCATGGTCAAAGTTTTGTCATTTAAAAAAAGTTTTATATTGTAAGAAAAATACTTAATTTTCTTCTAAATTAAGAATAATGAGAATGCTCGAGGATCCACGCTATTTGTTTTTGCATTAATCAAAATGAAAAAACTTCCTTGGTCTATTCATTCCATTATTTCACATTTCTAAAAAGGTAACCTGCATCAATCGTTGACACCAAAAATATACAATCTCCGCAATTTTCCATTATTTTTCTCAATAGTGTTATTTCCCATTGTTGAAAGAAAAAAAAATAAAAATTTTTTCTTATTAAAATTCAGTAAATTCCGAACGAAAAAAATGTATGCATATGCACAGCGGACGGACGAGCCAAATTTATTTGGTATTATTGCATTTCTCGCGATATACATTTGGAAATTTGCGAGTTTCAAAACAATGCTATTTTTTTCTTCAATTATCTTACCGATTTGATGAATTACAATGCAACTTACAAATATAGACGAAAATCGACATATCAGTTAATCAGGAATAAATAAAATTGTTTGAAGTGATATGTTTAGATGTGATATGATTGCCTTAAATTCAAAATCGAATATCACTTTTTTTCACATGATTTTTACGATGTTATCGTAATTAACAAAGATTATTCTTAAAGCTTTAAAATTAGCCCATATTTATCAATAAAATTTTAACAACTGTTTAACATTCATTGGCAATACACATCAATTTTCAACGCTTAATATAACCTTTTCGGGTATTTCATCATCATTTAAGTATTTTTTTTTGAATTTTCGATCTGATCTGTAAGGTTTCTTTCAACTAAAGAAAATATTTTCAAAGTGCCCATTAATATAAATATGTCAAATTCTTTAAACCAAGAATTTAATCAATTTTCACAACCTTGTTCTGCAATAATATCACCTATACCAAATAATCCTTATTTTTTATGTAACATCCTTGCAGATAATGCAAGAGAATATATTATGTTATCAGATCAATCATTTTTCGGTTTATTTGATGTTATCTATGCATTTATTTTGGCCGTTGTATTAGGATTGATGGTGAGCTCCTTAACCTTATTTTTTTTTAAAAAAAAATATCATACGTTTTTTTTTTTAAAAAAAAAAAACTTCGCTATTAGAATCAAACAACCATAACTTATTCAATATCCCTGGCAATGATAATTATATGGATTTGGATAAAATTTAGCATAGTAAAGGAAGAAAGTATTTTATCAGTTAGAGATGTTGGTATACAAGTAAAGACTATTTATATGAATGGTAGAAGTGTATCTAGATTTATTGATAAATCAAAAATTTCTGATGTTATAATTAATGAAGGTATAAATATGTTGCAAGTAAAATTTTATATGGCCATAATTGTTGAAGGTCAAGATCGGATGGTGGTTGTTTTTGAGGTAAAAGAATTTTTTTTTTTTTTTTCTTTTTTTTTGGTAAGATAAAAAATTATTAAAGCTATTTTCTTTCATCCTTGAATTTTTTTTTTAAAACAAAAAAATTGATTTTAGCATCTATTACCAAAGTTAAGTATTTTATTAAAAGTGTATAGAGGCACTAGATCCATAATATTTAATGAGATAGAAGGAAATCTTGATAACGCTGACCATTTTCCTTCTAACCATTCTATATAAGATCCGAATTTGAGAAAAGATGCAACAAGTAATTGTTGAAAGCAATATCTGGTCCAATATTGAATATTCGGAAAAACCAACTAAATTATATTATTTAAAATTGATTTTTTCTTGTTGCTTTTAACGGTTCGCAAGTATCGCAGTATTTTATAAAAATGTAATCTTCCGCGTAACCTTGTAATGTATTAAATAATGTTTTAAATTAGCAATTTAAAATGCTGGAATAGGTGATGATAAATCGTTGAAACGATTATTTTTAATCGACCGATTAATCATATATTCGGTTCTCATATTCTGCTAAAAAAAATTTATTAATTTATTATTATTAAATAGGAACTCGCGTAAAAAATCTATAATTTCGTTTGGCATTTTAAAGAGTATTATTAGAAAGGCAGGTTTACTAAGGAATGTTTCTAAAAAAAAAAAAAAAAAAAAAATTTCATATTAATAATTAATAAATAATCAAGCCTTATTATTGATCATGGTCAAATTATTCGTTATGAAGGAAGAAGGATATTATTCAAATGGCGCGATTAAATATAGCGCAGAATATTTATATGAAAAAATTCGAGATAAAACTATGTATATATTTACAAAAAATTATTTCTATATGATTGAAGCTTGCAAATTCTTAATGAAAAAAATCTACTAATTTATGTGGTTATTGCACCGATAAATGTTAATTATACCGGGAAATGAGTAATGTGAAGCATTAACAAAATTTATATATACTAATTAAGCCACTTGCTTTTTTTCCCTATTAAACAATTGCGTGAATAAAATCCTGGTTTGGAATTTTGACCCTATTATAACATCAGCAGAATGCAAATTTCGATCTCACTATCCCATAAATATTGATTTCTCCAATTCAGCATAACAAATTATGATTTTTCCATAACACGTTTAATATCTTCGAGATTTAATATGTGAACCCTTTCATTCTTTTTACCTCGGTCAACATTTTCTTTCATTATACGTTCCATCTCTTCAATATTCAACATCTTCAAAGATTTCATAAACTCATTAATCCTTCCCCGATTTTGTGGAAGGAAATATGCGAATCTAACATTCAATCCCGGTCCACAGATAGCTTGCATATGAGAATGCAAAAATCGTAACCATTGCTTGAAAGAATTTTCTTTGATAAATACATTATAATCAATCATTCTTAAGAAATCACGTTCAAACACATTTAGTTGTTCGGCGGAATACCCGGTGAAGTATGCCCAATGATGAGTTCTGAAATTCTCATCTTGATAAAATTTCCATGCTAAAATAATTGAGGAAACCAGAGCAGGTAATGATTTTATGGAGTCAGGGCTTTTAGGACAGGGTTCCTTTGAGACGGTGAATCTTGAATAATTATGAATATATTTTCTAGGAAATTTATACGACTCAACATTTGAATGGCTCAAACACCTCTTGAATCGTAAGAGATAATATAGCGCGAGCTCAATAATTCTGCAATTTGTTCCAGACATTTGTAAAACTTGTTCCATCCAATCATGAAATTCAATACCATATGATGTGTCCCAGATCGCTAGTATTACATATCTGATAGTGTCTAATATAATGTTTGAAAAAAAAAAATAAATAAAATAAATCCACTTGTTTACAATTTTATTTTAACTCATTTTGAGATTTACTTACCCAGGTAATTATTGTGCATATTCTCCGAACGATTGAATTTTTGTGTTACCAAATAAATGTCATATAAAGAAGTAATCCAATACTGGGTTTTTACACCTTGGACATTTTCGTCTTGTTCACATACCGATTCTTTTGTCTGTTCTTCAGTAGGTGTCATTATTGGCGAAGTATAATTTGTTGGTTGGCTTCCGATATCACAACCATTGTAAAGGGTTTGGTCTGTAAGGGAACTTTGAGTACTTGTAGATGAATAACTAGGAAAACGTGCCAACTCCATTTGTGTTACGTTATTATTTGTGACAATTTGATTGGTACCATGGTAATGCGATCGTAGAGGAACGCAACCTTTATTTAAAACGGTTCCATTTTCTGTTGAAACGTTGTCAATATCATTCTTCAACACCGACGTCCGAGTAGTATTATCTACAGTCCTCTTCTCATGATGATACTGAATTTTTGCAGAGAATGAATTTTCATAATTTTCGTCGTTAAATTTCCTAAAAGGGGGATTTTTGTTAACAAGTTTATTATTTTCGCGTTCACATTTTTGTTCTGGATCGTTTGTTATAACGATCCATTTTTTTATGGGTTGTTTATTTTGATGTTGGGACAAAGCAGAGGTTTTAACTAGTCTTTTGGCGTTTTGCACGTAAACATCATTCTTTTTGTTTCCAAGCACTTTAGTATTATTATTAGGACGTAAGGAAGGTTGCGTAGGCTTGGACTTTACACTTTGCCAAGTTGACGCAACGGGCATGATTTTGTTGATAGAACAAATTGGCAAAGAGCTGCAAATAAATGAGCGAAAAATTAAAAAAAAAATTTTCTGGTCAATCCAAGATTTCGTTAGTGTATAAAATAATGACAAAAAATGGTCACGTGAGTTACACCATCAATATTTTAATATTGGCCGATTTTGGTACAATCACATCACTTCAGTGTCGAAAATATCAAAAAAGAATTCATAAAATGTAGGAAACATCGGCAAAGCAACATAGAAAGATCATTAGAATTTATCTTCTTTCCTAATTTTGAAATGATTGCTAGACGAAATGCCAGTTATGGTCTATCGAGTTAAAGTTTTCTTTGATTGTTGTACCACGACGTTTGCATGGGATTTATTTCCATAATTCCATTATCTATCATGCTAAATTTTTTTTTTTGTTTAATCTACTAACTCACCTTAAGCAAATAATAATTATTTTTTTTTTAAAAAAAAAGGGGGCTTTTGCGAGAGGAGGAGTGAACGTGTAAAAAAGAAAATTTTTTCGCCTTAGTTTTCATATAATCATGAGATGACAAATCATTACGTTGCCTACTCATGACACAAATGATTTCTTGGTCTTACAAATATTAAGTCATAAAATTATAAATTACCAATTTATTTTTTCTATGATCATAGCCTAACCGTTAGGTTAAGCAAAAAAAAACAGCGGGCGGATAACTTGTCAAATTTTATAATAATAATATATATATATATTTTAACCAATAATTGATCTTAACTTAACGTTAAGTTAACCTTTTATTTATGCTGGTTTTTTTTGAAATTGCCACCCAAATATTTTTCGTAGCTGAAAATTGAAATTTGATGAGATGAGATTATCAATAAGGAGTTGTAATTACGTAATACAGAAAATTTATTCGGTTGACCTGTTCATAAAGTACGAGTCGGAATCTATTGTTCTTTCAACATATGTTTTTCTGTCCCATTGAAGAAAAAAGAAAATTAGGGTCCATTTTATCCGTGTAAGCTTGTAAGACTTCTTAACATAGTTAGTTATCATCGGTAATTGTTCAACAATTCCGGAAATTCTGAAAACAAATAACCATTTTAGAATTGATCTGCTTTGATAATTAATGTCTCCATTTCGGAATTTGGAGACAAAAGCAAATCAAACAATTATTCTAATATAAATAACCCTTTTTTTGAACATTCAGAAATTTAGTTTGGACAAACTTCTCTCTTTTCTTTTCTTTTTTTCCCAAAGTCAAAATGACACAAACCATCGCAGCAACCGATTACGCAAGGAATGCTTCAAAATACATTGAAATTTTGAATAAATTGCGTCGTATGGGTGCACAATCCGCAGTTGACTTGCCAACCGTAGTTTTTTGTGGTAATCAATCGGCCGGCAAAAGTAGTTTGTTGGAAGCGATTTCCGGCGTTCAGGTAAAATAGATTCATATAAATTTTCTCCAAATGTGGAAAAATGATAAATAAATTCGTGATTTTTTTTTAGTTGCCACGCTCGGAGGGTACGTGCACGAGATGTGTCATGGAAATCCGTTTGATTGAATCCTCTGAAATTTGGTCATGTCAAGTTTCTTTACGTAAAGAGTACGACGCTGATGAAAAAAAACTTATTCGACCTGAAGAAACGAAATTTGGAAATATAATTAAAGATAAAGATCTCGTGGAATTATTTGCTCGTCGTGCTCAAAAAGCACTTTTGAATCCCAACAATAAACCAGAAGAATTTTTTGATTTTGATTTTAATGATTTAAGTTATGATGAGGATGCATCCAGGAACACCTTAAAATTTACGAAAAATGTTGTTTGTTTGGAAATTAAGGGACCTAAAATTCCAAACCTTAGTTTGATAGACTTGCCCGGAATTATCCGTAAGTTTATTCTATAACTTATTAAAGTAACAAATCATTATTTCGATTGAATTAGTAGTACCAGCCGTTAGAGTCAGAGTCGACTCTGCAAAAATCAAGTAGAGTCGACTCCGGAATTTTCAAATGACTAAGCTGTGACTGAGTCACTTTTCCAAATCGTGAAATTCTTAACTAAATAAAAGTTACAAATTTTTAGTTGAAAGGGATTCTGAAAACTTTATTTATTATAATTATCTAATTTTTGCAATATTAATTTAATTATGTTAATAATATAATTATGGTCCTAATTTCAAATGAGAGTCACGATTCAGCCGACGGCTGAGTCGACTGAAGATTGTCTAAGAACAATTTTTTTAATAAATCCTATTATATTTATCATGTCAATTTAGGTCTTGTTGAAAGAGATGAAGATGAAAGATTCATAAGATTGATTGAAGAATTGGTCGAATTGTATATCTCGAAAGAAAAGTCTATTATCGTCGCGACTATTAGTTGTAAAGATGAAATAGATAATCAAGCCATTATAAGGCTTGCAAAGAAAGCCGATAAATTAGGTACTCGTACCCTCGGCGTTTTAACAAAACCTGATACGATTGAAGAAGGTACTCATGAACCTTGGCTGAAAATTATGAGAGGTGAAGCACATAAATTGGCTCTTGGGTATTATATTGTGAGAAATCCTAAACCGTCTGAATTAAAAAATGGAATTACTTTTAAGGTTGCTCGTCAAAATGAAATGAATGTAAGTTTCATTATAAGTCGATTATTCTGTCTAATTAGATAATTTATCAAAGTAATTTGAATTTTTAACTATATTTCTTTTGTAAAACTTAGTTTTTTGAATACGAAACGCCTTGGAAAAATTTCCATCCAAGAAAACGATTGGGCGTAACCTTTTTGCAGGAGAAATTATCTGAATTATTGATTAAAGCAATTAAACGTAATCTTCCTTCCATTAAAAAAGAAGTTGAAGACAAGCTCGCAATTGTATGTAATTAACGATATATTTTTCCTTGAAAATTAATTACTTATTCGTTTTTTGTTATATCAATAGATCACCAAAGAGCTTGGAACTATTCCAGAACAACTTAGTGGCAATACACGAATTGAACTTTATCGAATGACCAAAAAGTGCTCTAGTCTTATTCAATTAGAAACCACATGTTCTAATGAACAAACAGAATTATGGCAAGCAATTAATAAGGAATTTCAAAATTTCAAGTATAACCTTTGTTCCACGCGTCCAATTTTCGAAATTGGTCTTAATAGTGACAAATCCAGTGCCGCCAGATTTGATATTTTAAAAGAATTTTTACAACCAAATGCTGGCGAAAACGAAAATATTAGTGAAATTGATCAAGATGAATTACGTATAGTAAGAGAAAATGACGTAATCGAAGGTATAAATAAAGCTCGCGGACGTTTATTACCTGGATTTATTCCATATAGTGCTGCAACAAAATTTATAAAGGAACACCAAAAATTATGGAAATCGCCAGCTGAAGAATGTTTATATCATATTAATGAAATAATGTCGGAGCTTGTAAATAAATCTACTGAAGAAACTTTTTCACGTTTCCCGGAATTGTTCGGTCGAATGAAGTATGTTAAGATTTTATTTGGAATCTAAATAACTTTCCTTATTGATATTTATTTACTCTTTTTTTTTTTTAAAAAAAAAAAAGGTTCAATGCACAGGCGTTCCTTGAAGAATGTAAACGAAGTACCGAGAATTATATTAATTTTCTGAATGAAATGGAAGGAACTAATTATCCTTTCACGTTAGATGAAGGTTCCATGTTAATCTCAAAGACTAATTATCTTGAAAAGCTTCACGAAGCGGTTAAAATTGAAGAGCGTGAACCATCTGATACATTGGAAATGGTAGCTTCAGTTATGGCATACTTCAAACTTGCATTTAAGAGATATGCTGATGCTGTCTCTTTGACTATAATTCACGCTTTTATTGATGGGTTTTCAAGGCTCATTGAAGAGAAACTTATCGAGGCATTAGAACAAAATGAAGATGAACATTTTAATATCGATGAATTGATTAGAGAAGATGATAGCATAAAAAGAAAAAGAGAGGAATTACAACAATCAGAGAAACATTTGCGCGAAATGAACATTAGTCTTATAAGGTTTGGTTGTTAATATTTACCAAATTCCTGTGATAACAATATGATTGTTATGCGCTATTACATGTAACCCATTAAACAGATAAATTTATTTTGCATAATTAAATTTTATTGTATCTTATCAAAATATTAAAGTTTTTTAATGATAATAAATAACCAGTAGTATTCATTCAATATATACTTTTTCTATACCTCAGACATTTTTTAAGTTGTCCCATAAATTGTCTCACATTAAGTTCAACGTTTCAAACAATGTTCCAACAAACGTTTCACGATACACTGCCAGCTTGTTGATTATGGAAATCATCTTCCATCTAAAAAAACGCGTGGTGAATGACAGATTAAGGGGGGTTTTACAAATTTGATCCATGGATCAATCTAGATGAATCCTCTTGAAAAGATAAATTTATTTTTTAAAGTTAATTAAAGAATCTGTTTATATATACTGTATAATAACAAAAAAAAAGTTTTTCAATTTTAATTTATAAAGTACCGGTGGAAAAAACTGACAATTTTTTTATAACCTCATAACTTCATAAATTTTATACCTAGAAATAAGAATTTAATGCCATTGGATTTGTCTTGATAAGACGAATTTAATGAACTATAATTTTATTTTTATATAATCACTAGATATGAAGAAATATTATAAAATTTCAAGTGAAGTAAAAATAATAAGACACATTAGCTTATTTATGTTTTACATGATTTATTGCCTTCCAATTCGTCTTAATGAGACAATTCCAACAAGCTAGATTTCATCCTTCTGTAATCACTAGATGTAGAATAACATAAAAAAGAAAAAAAAGGAATAAGAGGTTATTAATAAATATTTGTGACTTAATTAGTTCAGAGTGTAATGAAGGTCTATATCTAGTGACACAAAAATTCTGTCTGTTCACTCAAAAATTGAGTTGATACATGATTGGTTACTTTCATTACACTTGTGCTTCAAACTTAACAATGTTTTCCAAAATCATTTCCTAGTTTTTAAAATTATTTTAAAATGTATAAAATATGAATGTGATATGATTATTGTTGCTTATTTAAACTCATTTTGGATTTGGCTAAATGTTTAAACCTTTAATTTTATCATTTTATAAACTTTAATATAGTTTATCTTTTTCTGAATTTCACAGATTATTTAATAAGACTTTAATTGTCTAAAGCGTAGCGTAGGACATTTCCGATTAGAGCTGAAACTATGCATGTAGTCAGTGATGTCCATTTTCTATGTCCCAAGTATTTGCTGTCCCAGCTATATGTCCCAACTATATGTCCCAACTATGTC
>CAMKVN010000576.1:0-26804 GCA_946474995.1 Funneliformis geosporum
AAGTTTTTTAAAAGATTTTTAAAATAATCTAATTTTAAAATTAAGTTTCAAATAATTTTATATAATAATTTTTTAAAAATTTATATGCTTACGTACTAATTGAATTATTTTATTATTAATTAAAATCATAAAATTTCTTAATAAATTATAAAAATTATAATAATAAAGTTTTTATTTTATAAGTAATTTTATTATAAATTTACTAAGATAAGATTAATTTCAGTCAAAAATAAGATAACAACCAAATATGTAAAAAATCCATCAGGTCCTTAATCCTGTAAAATTTACTGTTAAAGTAGGAATTTTATCATATTATATAATATTATTACAGAACCTTCATTTTGAATATGTTGAATAGTAATGATATCTGCCTAAACACTTTTTTGAAAAATTGTAGTTTCATTAAACTAATTTGTTTCTTTAATATTTTTATATAAATAAATATAAAATTATTATTTTTTAATGTATTTTAATTCAAAAAATCTAATTAAGTTAAATATAATTTCAGCAATTAAATAAAATAGTTTTGTCATTAATAAAAACTAGTTTTGTTATTTTAGTTTTGTTAATTTTGTCCTATTAAGAAAGGTATTTCATCAGATATCAATCACTATTGAATAGGCATCTAGTATATGGATTATTTGATAGTACTAGTATTGTAGTTTTCTAATAGTTTTTTTTGAGAATTGTCTTTTATTGTATATGCAATATATTGCTAGTCCCTATTTATTATGTGATATTTATATGATATAAATTATGATGAAATATTGACTAAATTAATAATTAAAATTAAAAAAATTTTTTTTTTACGATTTCCTTTTTCTCCTAATTCTTTTATTTTCCTTTAATATAACATTCTTTATAATATCTATTTATTATATTCTTTTTACATTAACTGCGATCCTTCCTTAATATTCACTACAATTTTTACGTCATCCTTATATTTAATACGAATTCTATATTTACTTTCACCACAAAGTGTTTATTATAAATGAAATTAATACAGAATTAGTGACTAATATAGGTATTTAAAGGGATATTTTAGTGTTTATGAATATATTTCTTGAAGATGAAGGAAAGAACCAGTGACTGCTATACTAAAAGGTCGCCTATTTAGTGTTATAAGCTACATGATTTTTTGTTTAATTATTTTATTTAGTTAATCAGTTTATTTTTACTGAGATTTAATCACCTATTTTTTCTTTAATTACTTTGATTGTAATTATAGAATTTAATTACAATTTTGTTTTTAATTTTGGTTCATTTGTATTGGATTTAATCACCTTTAAAAGTATATTTTTTAGTTTATATCCTTTGTTTTCAGTTTATATTTATTGAAATTTAATCACCTATTCTATTTTTAAGTTTAATTTGTTCATATTAGGATTTATTAATTCTTTATAATTATGTTGCTAGTTTTATCTTCAGTTTGAATTTATTGAATTTTTTTTGTTATTTATTAATAAACTCAGATTTTGACAGAATAGTATTACTTAACAAATTTGAAAATAAGTCTAATGCATCTTTGTTTTCAGAAAAAAGATTTACTTTATAGGATAAATGTGAAAAGTTTCTAAATGAATGGTAAAAAATGCAGGTTTTCATATCATTAAAGATCGTATTACCTAAAGATGGTTCCCATAATTATTTTTAAAATTTTTAACTAGTTGCAACTTAAGTTGCAACACTTTGAGTTGCAATATTTTATGAATTTTTATATTAAAATAAATTTACAAGGAGTTGTAACCAAGTTACAACTCAAGTTGCAACTTATCAAGTTGCAACTTCTTAATTATGGTGCTCATCTTTAGTATTACCTGTAATGAAGATATTATCTATTGTAGGATATTTATTTATGTATATAGTCATAGATATGAATCTCATTCAATAAAAGATACTGCTACAAAAAAAATTAATTGTCTTTTTTTTGTTAATGTTTCATGTTCAAAAAATAAAAATCCTGAATGTTTTATGTGTATTAATAAAATTAATGAAAATCATAATCATCCACTAAATAGATTAATGATCAAATTTGAAGAGGCAAAAAAGTTTACAGAAGAAATGATTAAGAACATTAAATTTATGATAGTTTAATGCAAATTTAATGCAATATCTCAAAGAAAATTTCTTAAAGAAAAATTTCTATCTCATCCTGTATATTCAAAGGATTTTTATGCTGCTATTAAAAATTTCATCTAAATAGTAAGTCTTTATCAAATGATGCTGCTCAGATTTCTAATTAGCTTGATCAAGAAAAAGCAAAAGATTCTCGATGAGTTGTGGTTCGAGGATGGAATAATAATAATACTTTAACATATTTGTTTTGGATGATACTGATTCAAGTAGAAAATTGGATCTATTATTCTGATTGTATTATAAATGATGTTACTCATAAAACAAATCGATATAGGATGGTCTTATTATTAATTGTTAGCTATAACAATAATAGGTGTAATATTTTTTTACTCAAGCTCTTCTAGTTGATGAAAGTCTTGAATATCATATGTAGATATTATTCAATTAACAAAATCAACTAGCATATATCCAGTTGTTATAATTACTAATTCTAATCCAGCAGTTGATGCTGCTATTCAGCAAGCTTTTTTATCAATATATCCTATTCACTATACATATCATATAACTCAAAATTTACACAAAAATCTTAGAAAATTATTAGGTGATAATTTTCAAGCATTTCTTATGGTATTTTATAGATATCATAATTGAATTATTGAAGATATTTTTCAATATAATTTTGATATGCTTGTATAAGATTACTCTAATACTAAAACATATTTAGAATTTTTTTATAAGACGAAAACATATTGGACGTATTGTTTTATTAAATTTAAGTTTACAGTAGAAATGATATCTAGTTCTAGAATTGAATCTGTGAATAGTTGTTTAAAATGTTTTTTGCAAAATTCTAATATACCTTTATGTGATCTTATGGTTGAAATTCAAAAAGTAAATAAAGAAAATGAATATAATTTCTGGTGTCTATCTATTCCTAGCATACAAAATCAAAAAAATCCTAACTTTTTATTTACAAAAATTGGTTAAACTCTTCAATAATGCCTTATACCTACAATTCTTAAAATGCATTGTGATGAAATGAAGTAATCACTATATTATATTGCAAATCTGGTTGAACAAAATAATAATGAATTAATAGAAGAATCAATATTAACTGAAAATATTATTGAAACATCAGAAATTGATCTTCTACAAGTTATTTTGAAATAAATGATTCAATTTGTTAGTTTGCATAATATTAAAGAAATATGAGCAGTTAATGTTGACAATTTACTGAAGATTAAACATTATATTTTATTATTATGAAATTGGAAATACGTTTGTTTTTGTCTTTTAATTATACAAAATGGTATTATATGCAGACATTATTGTTAATCACAAAAGAAGCAGTTTTTTATATTGGAATTATTCTAACATGATGGTATAGTGAAGATAGTATTAATGAATATGAACCATTTTTAAATGCTGATAAATTTATATAAAAAGGTCAACAGATTACATATGAGCGTAATAAAAATACATCAAATTTATGTTTATTTAATCAAAATAATAGCAACTTTTGTGAGAAAAGATTAACAGTTCTTAAACAACAAATTATTTATGATAGATTATATAAATATATAAAAAAGTCTTAAGTAAGGCATTGGAAACTAATTCAAAATCAGAACAGCTTATCAATTTACTACAAGCTTTCGCAGAAGATAATTATGATAATCAATTAGATTCAAATGAAAATGATACAAGTGATAAAGAGAATGCTGATCTATCAGTACTATTGTTACAAAATCCAAAGAAGCATCATGGAAAAGGAAGACCATTGAATACAAAAAGATTTAAGTCATCAAATGAAGTTAGTAATTTTAAACCAAAAGCACAACGTCAATGCAAAAAATGTGGAAAGGTTGGTCATTATTAGAAGAATTGTAAGGTAAGATTGGAGTTAGTCTTAGGTTTCAAGATTATGGCTAGGTAGGATTTGAGATTAGGGTTTAATATTAAGGTTAAGGTTTAGTGATTAGAGTTCAGAATTAGAGATTAGAGATTAGAGATTAAAATTCAGGATTAGGGTTTAGGATTAGGTTTGGTATTACAGATTAGAATTTGGGATTAGTTAGGATTTGGTATTAGGGTTAGGTTATGGTTGGTTTATTTTATTATACTAACAGATTATTATTATTTTATAAGTTTAAATAAATTGTGATAGATTTGCTATTTGCTATATACTTTATTATTACTTAATAAATTTTTAATAAATTATTATCATATGATTAAAATCACGTGATTTTGAAGGACTAGCGATGCGATATTTTACAATATCCCAATATAAAAGTAAATCAATATTCACCTCCATAAGTTGATCAAAACGTGATTGTCTTTTATTGTGGTCAAAAAATGCCCCGTCTTCAGATTCGCCAATGACGTACTTTTAAATACTAGAGTTTACATAAATTATCTAAATTCTCCTTGGCAGTAAATAACTTTACTATCAGTTGACAATTAAAATGACACGTGTTGGAAACAACAAAGGTTACGTTAACGACTCCTTTTCAACAAAAAGTTTTTGTAACAAAAAGGTATGTATGTATTTTAGAACATACCAAACGTCAAGAAAGTTTTCAAAATGTCGAGTTTCTTCTCAAGCGTTGAAAAAGAATCAAGAACTTCACATTATTTATTACATCAGGATTTTTAAAGAGCGTAGAGGCGTTCTTTTTTCTGTTTAGGTCAGCAATATATTATAAATGTATGTAGTAGACATATTTGCCTTTTTATTGGATAAATAGACGAGAGAAAATACAAAACGGTCCTCTTGTTCTCGTCTTTTAAAAAACTTTGTTGCATATCAAAACTTTCCAAGTTCGGAGTATCAACTTTTATCACGAGTCACATAATATCAGCAAATATCTTTGCATAGGGATTCACCAATTTCGATATTAGTGGTTAAACTAGGAGTCGTTATTTTGTATCAAGCTTTGTTTTACATCGTGTTTCTTGCTAAAATCAAGAGTCATCACCAGAATTCATTTTATATCGACTCTGAGAATTTTACCTTTATCATTTTCATTGGAAATGAGTTATTTTTGAACCCTCCCGATTGTTACAAAATTTTATGGTTGTATCCCGTGATCCAGCCTCATGGCTGGTACTCCATACCTTATTGCAAGACGTTAGTTCTTGGGCTTGCTTGAGCCGGAGAAGCTAAATCATTCGCATTTTGTTCATGACTTTTTGGCAGTGACGGACTCGAGAAGTCTTGGTGAAGTCCTCGTCATTAATCCGAGACGCATCTAGTTGGGGACACTTTGTATTCCGCATAGCATCATCAGCATCAGGATTTGGAGGAGCGATGTCCGGACTCTCATTTGTATTATTTCTCGGATCTTACATCAAAGGTAGATCTACTGCACAAAGGAACTCGTCAAACTTGAAAAGGTCGGATTGTACTTTGTTAATCTGTTATCTCCCACAATATTGTAGATTTGTAAAAATATTACAAGACGAATTGAAAATTCTGATCAATTAAATTTAGAGACTCTCAGGAAAAAAGATCAATTTTTCGACTTTAATGATGAATTCAATTGCGAAGATATGAAACAGCAAGATTCCTTTTAATCTTCGGTTTTTGTGGGGATATACAGATTTAATGCCAAATAGTAGAATCTCGGGTCGGAGAGGCTGTTGAAGCAAATATTACAAGTACGTTTGTGGTGAATTTTATGTTAATTAATTAAGTCATACAGTATTACACTCGTTCATTATAAATGCAAGGGACATTTAGATTTATTTTACTTTAGCGGAAATTTAAGTAAAGAGTATGGAGTTGACACTGATATAGTTGTATTAATAGTTTTATACATGATGGTAAAAATTTTATCATTCAAACCAAACCATGTGTAAGTACACGATTTAGCTCTCTATGATCATAATGTTATTCTCAATCAGATAACTTGTATCTTGATGTTGAGATTGGCTCTAAATCCTTTGTGTACAGAAATGCCAAAAAGACTGGTATCGTACATATTATGGCGGACTATCGATATATCCTTTTATGTACCTTTTAATAGGGCATAATTTATTTTAAATTTTTTTTTCATTTTGAAGTGAAAATGCAGGTCGAAGTATAGGTCAAGAATATTAAATAGTTCCAAAAAGAAGCAGTATGAGACGAGTTTAATCACAAATGGGATTTATTTTCTGATCAGAAAAGCTACTTAAAGACGAAATATTACTAGCCAGATCATGGATCATTCAAGTTTTAGCGGGCGTTGGTTGTGATTTCATATCTTGAATCATTGGTTTGTTATATTTGGCACAATAAAAACATCTTTTTTTTTAAAAAAAAAAAAAAAAAAAACTGGGATTCCTATCATAATAATGTAATTGCAACTATAATCGAAAGGGCGAATTAATACTAAATAAATTATAATGATTATTACTAATGATTTAATAAATCTTTCACTAACTACACGTATTATATATAATGATAATCAACGTTTTTTCCGAGCATGTCTTTTGTCATGATACACCCTTTCATTCAAATTACCTTTTTATACTGTTCTTAAATAGATGGTATTGTAACATTTTATTGAATTAATTATTTATTTTATCCAGTTAAATTACAGGATTTATTTCAGAGAAAGTAATTCATACTTTATAAAAAAATAATGAATGGGAGAGCGACAAAAAAATTTTTTTATACGGGGAATAATCATGTGACCAAAATGTTACGATAAAAAAAAATATCTTTGCTCCTTATAAGGATCGAACTTATGACCTTCGCGTTACAGAGACCTAGATTCTAGATCTTATTAGCACGACGCTCTAACCAACTGAGCTAAAGGAGCTGGATGATTATTTGAACGGAAATAATTAATTATTTGAAGATCATTTATTTAATTGAACATGTAATTTTTTTTTTTAAAAAAATTTTCACGTCAACGAACAAAAATAATTTTTTTTTTAACAAAAAAAAAAAATGTCATGTTTTAATGTAAAATGTATAAAATTTTGCCATTTTATTATTCAAAAACAAAATTTCTTATACAGAAAAGGTGGAAAAGTGTAACATGAAATAATTTTAATAAAATACATTTTTCGAATAATATAGTTCGTCTACCTCCTTTCTCATCCAGATCTTGGGGGATATTTTCTCATTCCTTTAATTGACCACATTTTATGTGCAATTGCAAACACTCCACCACTTATAGCCCCAACAACGATTACAACCATAGGTAAAGCTTCCGGAGGCATATTTTTGATTGTAGCAATACGTCGATTAAATGAACCAAGTATTTGAGACATTTCCTTGACCAAATAGGTAAAAAAAAAAAAAAAAAAAGAGTACTAAAAGATTAGATTCCTGTCATCTTACTAAAATTACTTATTATTTCAAAATAATTACCGCGATATTATTTTTTGTTTTGAGCAAGTATGAAGAATTGTGTTTTTATTTTTTTTTTTTAAAAAAAAAACCAGATAAATAAAAAGAAATGAACGAACGTTTTTAAATAATCTCAAACTTTTTCTTTAACTTTACATTGGAAACTTTGGGCTTTTTTTTTAATTAAAAGGAAGAATACATCATATAGATGTCATATATTTACATGATTTTAGAATTCACGATATGTTTTTTTTTGAAAATTGATTCTTTTACTGTGGCTGACAATTCTGGACCTCTCTATCAAAGTTAATCTCCCCAGCTTAACGATAAAATTTTTAGGACCTCTAGGTTAGATGTTCTATTATAACATAAAAAAAATATATATCAATATTTAAATAAAATGCCATACAGGTATTAAATATTATCATGTGAATATTCTTTATGAATACTTACTAGATATATATTAACCCTAGATTTAATTTGAAACTTAAAATTCTTGATTTGGAAAAGTGCTTATCACATGAAGAGATCTAAAAAGATTTCGAAAAACTTTGCCAAGAAAAAAACCCAAACTTTAATTGTCTAAACTTTGATGTCATAAGAAATGTATCCACAATCAATCACGCAATTCAATTCAAACTTTCTTGTCACAAAAAAATTTCATCACAAAATTGGAGGTTCAACAAACATGATATATATCACTTAACCATCAATGGTTACAAAAGTCACAATGAAAAAAAAAATCACATATTTATTTTCTTTTACACAATGGCGTTTAAAAAGTTACTTGTTAATGATTTACATTTTTGGTTAACAAGAAATCTTCCTCCACAATATAGATCTGGTATCGTACCCAAGATTTTGGGTTTTTTTTCCAATTTATAATTTCTACATTTTTTTAAAGGGTAAGGATCATCGTAATTGATATACCTGAGATAAAAAAAAACGTTTCATTAATACGGATTTACATTGGGTAGATCTTTGCTTAAAAATCCATATCGTGAGACGTGAGACGAGATTAAAATTCATTCAACCTTGCTTCATGGATCGACATATGATTTACAACATGAATTAATTAATTAAAATTTGTTACGGCTTTTACCGACATATAAATAACGAATAAACAAATATGTCCACCAAAGATCTGATATCACATGATTCGATAAACCTCGCATCAATGACAAATTGGCGTGTTTTTAAAAAGACTAATCTCGTGATTGATTGATTTATTTTATTGACTTTGTTCAATGAAAAATCTTAAAAAGTTACATAAGGTGGAATATGTCTGAGGGTTTCCTACTAATTTAAAATCATAATTCCCATTCATCCCGTTTTTATTATTATAACTATTATATTTGTTTCATATTTCTCAACGATCTTTTTTTGTTTGTTTTTTTTTTGTTTAAAAAGAGTTTTTCTTATCTTACATTAATTGTATTTTGAAACGAAAGCAAAAATTAAACGAGTAAAAATTTTTTTTTTTTTTTTTTTTTTTTTTACGTGAGAATCTTATATATGTTTGAAAGTTGAGGTGTGAATAAAAGGAGGTTTGGCTTGGTGAGTCATCCTCTATCGTATCTACAAAAAAAATTTTTCTTTTTTATTGGATATTCCCACAATCCTGATCTTAATCTAACATATCTACAATAATCCACCATCTTAACACCTCTTTGAATTTTTTTATTTTTATTTTTTATTTTTTTTTACGTTTTCAAGTAATTTCCATTCGGAGGTCCGCTCATTTGATGATTTATTGATGAATCATGCCCCAAACGTATAGAAGGATTTTGCATTATTTGCGCTGACGGGTGAGGTGACGCAAGATGTAATCCCCCAATCATTCCCAGTGGCTTGGGTTGAGTTATAATCGTATGTTGCTGAAGGATTGAGGTAGAAGGTAAAACTTGCGCATTGCGGGTCATTTTATGTACAGATGCCTGGTGATGTTGTTGCATCGTCGAAAGTGCGCGTTTCCGAGTCAATTTTGCAAAGTCTAGTTATTCGTTTTGATAGTTATATTAATAACTTTGATTAATAAAATAAAGTACCATTGAGAATAATTTTTAATGAACTCACGTAGACCACAGGCATTACAGAGGGTTCTGGCACCATCCGGACCGCGACGCCATTCTGGAGTCTCGGATATATTACACGAATGACATCTTCCGGGAGGCGCAGCACGTTTCTAGAATATTTGTCGATCAATTAGGCAAAGTTTAACAAACCAAACAAAAAAAAATTATAAAAAAAACTTACACTTCGTTTTCGATATTTGGTGCGAGTGGCTGAAGGGCCAACGGTCGTTCTTTTGGTCCTGATTAGGTTTATTGTATCTTGGTCATTCTGTATGTTTATATAATTAATATAATATATTATTTATTATTTATTTATTGTCGGAGTCTGAATGAACCTCCCAAATTACGGGACTTACCGATATGGTATGGCCAATTTCATTTTTAACCCCATTCAATATGCCTAAAATTTGATATGCCCTGTTGATCATTTCGGGAACCTGCTGTTCCAGGTTTACAACATTTGCAACGGGCGTTCCCGTGGGATTGGAGCTCCAGTGGTTAGCGTTGGTTGGATACGGTCCAAACTTACTCATTTGGTTGCGATATTCACTATATTGTGTCGCAAAGTGACTAATTATGGTGCAATATTCTGTGATCTGAATTTGATAAAGACGTTGCCGATTAAAACATAAACCTGTTTTTTAGATCGGATTTTTTTATATATATATCATCAATCATTATTTACCTTTTGCATCTCTGCCAATGTTTTGTCAATATTCTGCGTACCGCTAGTACTTTGTTCTCCATTATCTTTAGCGTAAGTTCCATTGTTCTGAAGAAATTCTGGAGTATAATTATTGCTAACAAATCGAACCGGAAGTTGTATCGGTTGTATCGGTTTCATTTCTATATTTTGATACATCGTTTTTTGAGGAGACGAAGTGCTAGTGGAGGAAGATGATTGAGAAGATCGTGGGGAATGAAGGATGGCCTGAGGTCTTGTCCACATTGTAGAATTTTGAGCAAGATGCGGTGATCGTGAGGGCAAGTTTGAATGACTAAAAGAGTTATTTGAGTGTTGTTGTAGCAACCCATGTTGAAGTGAGGTTCTAATACCATTTTCGGAGGACCGCGATACCATTGGCTGTTGCTTTGACGTGTTGTAAATAGTAGAAGATTGTTGTGAATGTGAAATCATATTTCCTGTGGAATAAACTTGATGTTGTTTCAAAGATGATTGTTGACCGTCTGATGAAAGATTTTCAAAATGTATTATAGAAGGCAAACGCATATCGGGAGCGATCGCGCGCTGAGATGAATGAGTCACGCCATCTTGTGACTGAAGAAGATCAGCATAGTTCACTTGTCTCGGTATATGAGAGCCATGATCAGGGTACAATGGGGAGTTTGTTCTGGAAATATGTTGTTGCTGCTGTTGTTGCTGCTGTTGTTGTTGTTGTTGTTGTTGTTGTTGCTGTTGCTGTTGCTGTTGCTGTTGCTGCTTGGGTTCCTCGTGGCACACGCTATTGTACCTCTCGTGGATGTCCGGTGTATGATGATGTGACGTCATTGGAGAACGGTTCACGGAATCCGAAATTTCTCTATGAACCTCCGATAAACCATGCTGTGGCGTTGGACGCAACAATACCGACAATGGCGGAAGTACTCCTTTGGATTCCGACATCGTTTCGTGAGTTCTGTGATTTTATGAATTATTTTTTTTTGAAAATGAACTTTACGTATACCGGAAACATAGAGACGTAAAAAAAGAATTTTGCTTACGGGGAAGGCATATGCTGCTGCATATGCTGTCTGTTTATAGGTGACGTCACGCTGGATTTTGAGCCGGTCATGTGATCGATCGACGGAAGCGAGCAAATTGAAGTGACACCTTCCATGTAACTGGGAAGTTCGAGTTCCAAAAGGTTTCAAATAAAAGGGGCTAGATAGAAAAATTGCGCCGGGTATAGATAAAAAATTATAACGAAATTCGTTAATTTTATAACAGAAGTTTCTAAATACAGAATCTAAAAGTGTGTCTTATCCGAGAGAGTATTATTATTATTGTAACAAAATTTGAAAACATGGATCTACGCTTCGTTTTTAAAGGAATATTTTGTTTGTTCTGAATCAGTGTTACACCTAATATTCATATTTTTTGTCCTGCAGAAGAAAATGCAAAGTATCACATGGTATCACAATGTGTTGATGGTATCCTTATCTTATCAATTCATTCCCAAGTTCGTCAAAGTAGGATCCTCAATCTGTTTTGTTTTGAGAGGGTTGTCACAACTTTCTCTTCTTACTAGGTCTTATTGTTTTACCCTCTCATATTTTCTTTCTTTTATTTTTTTTCTTTATTCGTTTTTTTTTTTTTTTTTTTTTTTTGGCTGGGGTAGAACCCGAATTGTTTTGGTCAAAAGATTCCGCCAACTAACAGTAAATAAACAACATACCAAAACAAAGAACTAAATAGAAAAACCTTGTACATTGGGGAGCCTAACTATTTAGTACTTTGAAAGTTGATTGGTCGATTGATGTATGTGCGATGTTATACATGTTATACAGGCTTTAACACTTACACGAAAGAAATAAATCCAAAGGTTGTCTTTTTTTATAAAACACCCAAAAAGAAAAAAATAGTTTTTTTTTTCCTCGGTTTTTTTCTTTTTGACTGAGAAAAAAAATGAAATAAAAAAAAATCACGCAATATAAATATATTATGTGTATGTATATATTTTTAAATTGTTCGGAGATTAAATTTTTTTAAAAAAAATCAACCAAAATTCGAATATTGAAGTTTGGTTGATTTTATTTAAAAAAAAAAAAAAAAAAAAAAAAAAAAAAAAAATTTTTTATTGTACAGAAGGGGGTAATCTGTATTAACGCGATTCACAATGTGTTTATTTTTTTTTTTTTACTTATTAGAAAAAGGAAAAAAAAAAAAGGGTCAAAAAAGAAATCGCGAGATTTTATTAAACTTGGGAACATATTTATAATTTAAGTGATTTACTTGATGATTAACCTTTACTTTACAAGTTAAATATGAATAAATTATCACAAATTACATATATACTTTATCCGTGTGAATTATTGATTGATAAACAATCTGATAAATAAATTGTTATAAATAATTTGTAAATAGAAATTTAAATCTAAATTAACCTACTTTTGATTCTTTTTGATTAAAAGTAAAGAAACGAATAAAAAAAAACCACACTTGAAAGGTATAATTAATTGTAAAGTAGGAAAGTCTAGTTGCGAATCCATAATAAACACAACATATAATTTTATTTATAAAAATAAACAATTACTCAATTAGTGCATGATAATATTTATCACAAAATAAAAAGGTTTTATGGTGATATATATTTTTTTTCCATAAAGAATGGGTGTACAATCTTTGGTTTAAGTGTTACTTTGATCGAGATTTTTTTTTTTTTAATTTTATACAAATCTGGTTTTGTAACTTGTTGTGTTAATTTTTTTCTTTACATTTCTTACCACAATTGTTTTTCTAAAATTCCTATCACAAGTACCTATCCTATCAACACATGAAAAAATCGTATTTGAGATTACTTTATTAAATTGTCATTTAAAAAATGCACATCTCAATGATGATGATGATGAAAAAAAAAAAGAAAAACCAAACCCAAATCAAAAACAAAGAATTAAACCTTAAAAAAAAAAAAAATAATAATAATTATAATTTCCAATTTATTTGTAAATGAAATAAAAAAAAAAGTATTGTGATGAAATCTAACAACAAATATTTTATTTATTCACAAAAGTGTAATTCAATAGAAAAAAAGTTGAGATTTTCTAATTTAATTTTTTTTTACGCCCATGGAATCATAAATGGTAAGATGAAAGAAGGGCGCGTGAGTTCTATTGAATTTGGATGTTGGACTGACATTACTATAACACACAACATAAATATTTATAATAATAAACTTGCGAAACAATTTTGCAAATTTTTGTACCATATAAAATGCATGCATTTCCCTTTGGATTGTAAATGCATCTCTCATGCTTAATCATTCAAATCAATTAAATAATTTCTGCATGGATACATGTGTGACGCTTTTCTTGTTCATCCAGTTTCTATGTGTAAACGATTTCCTTATCAGTTATATATTAAGTGTTCCTTTTTTTAAACTCTAGCTCATGGAAACAAATTTTTAAAGAGGTCGTTCTGCATTACGGAAGTACGAAACTCGAAATAAATTTGTCTTTACACAAGATTTTCATTGCATCAATGAAAAACCTAACTAGACAAACTCAATCTAAAATAGAATCTTTAATCAACACTAAATCAGTATTTTGATCTCACAGCATCACCCCTAATTGACACCATGTGTGTGACTTTGCAGACAGACAAACAACGAAAACTCGATCCTATCATCCACAAGAACTCGATCGTATCCATCGTTGATTTTGTTGATCTCAATCGGACCAATTTGGAAATAAAAGTGACACCTTGAAAGGATGTGACTGTTTGGAGTTATGTTGATTCCTTACTGTAAGCTTCTTTGATGACCGGCACATTTTCCTCAGAACCATATCTCTAAACGTTGCCGTAAATTTCCGAAAATCTTTCGAAAAGATGAAATACAAATTATATGATTGCTTAGCATAAGATTGAACACAAAATGCTACTTTAAAGGATCCCATTAAGAAGGCATGGTGGGGAAAAATATGTCAGTACTTTGATGGGCGAACTCGCAAGACAATATGAAAATTACAATCGAAATGAAGGATTATGTAAACCCATTTGTTAGCACAGATAACGTTATTCATGCGAGAATGCTTTGACAGTAAATCTTGCCTGACTACGCAAAAATGATCAACAAATTTCCTTGAATATATAATAATTTTTTTTTTTCTGCAGATTCTATTGTGTTCATTTTTATCAATAAAAAAAAAAAAAAAAAAGAGATTATCTAAATAGTATCTAAGATTATGATAAGCACATTGGATCATTGTTTTCCTGTTCCTTTGTATATATATATATTTTTTTTACTCTCTTTTTTTTATTTATTACAATCTTTTTTTAAACATAAAGCAATTTCCATTTTGGTTTCGTTTACATTATGATCTTATTTATTTTGATTATTCGATTGGCGAAAATCGCAGATCCACTTTTGGGAAAGTAACCCAAAAAGACCTGAACTTGTTATCACGTGAATGTTTGATCGGTAGCATCGTGTACCATCATCATTACAGATCTACCCTATCTTTTCTTGGTTGCTGTTCTTATCCTTTGTTACAATACATATATTTATAAATATAGGATACGATTCATTGGAAAACTTTGTTATAAAGTTCTTTTTTCTTTATTTTCTTTGCATAATATTTTCGTAAAATCCCAGCTGAAAAGAATATTGTTATAATATTTATTGTTTTCATTATCTTTCATAAGTAAATGAATCACTGATTAGGAAGGTCATTGTGTTATTTTTTTTTCTTTGAAACAAAAAGAAGAAAGAAGGAACAGTAGATTTTTTTAATGCAAATATTTACCAAAAACCCAATATTTTGTTTATGGTTGCACGGAAATTTCCTGATGCAGGCGCAGTGGCTGCGCATTCTCAGATACGCCCAATTTTATTCTACCAAATCCAATAATCCTTATGATAAATTATTTCCATATATTGTTGTTAGGGTTGCGTGGTGTAATGGTTAGCACCCAAGACTCTGAATCTTGTGATCCGAGTTCGAATCTCGGCGCGACCTTTTCTTATTTGAATATACTGCCGTCACCTAAATTGACGTTTTTTTTCCTTTTTTTTGCTGTAAAAAAAAAAAGATTTTTTTTTTTTAAAATCTCTTTTACAGGAATCGCATTGATTGATTTTACTAAGAATGAATGCTTTTTTTAGAAGCGATGTGAACAAAATTCTTGATAATCAACGCTGTATGATGTACATCTGAACTTTTCATTGGACGGTCTTGAAAATTTTTTCGAAAAATTACGTGATTATAAATATCATGTAATATTCATCGTACTATATGTTTGCTTAGAAATCTGTGATAATTACAATCCAATCAGACATAAGAACCTATTATTAGCTTCAACTTCTCTTGCCAGATCTCGACTCAATTCTACCACCTTTATACCCTTCACCTTAAACACGACACGAAACTCTTAAGAAGGTCAAGTATGTTCGCCTTCAAACTCGTTAATTTCGGTGTGTCTAAACGGGCCTTTTCTTCTTCGGCGGTTACTGCTGCGAAGGTGGCAGTTCTCGGGGCCGCCGGTGGTATTGGACAGCCACTCTCGCTACTTCTTAAGCACAACGAGTTGATATCACACTTATCACTCTATGACATAGTGAATACACCTGGAGTAGCCGCTGACATAAGTCACATTAACACCGCAAGCAAGGTTTCCTTCCTCTTTATTTTAGTCTTTGTGTTTAGGAAATAGACAAAACCGAGTTCCTGATGTGTAACAATTAAAAATATCCCATTGATACAGTTACCAAATCACTAATCACTATCATCTTTATCAAAGGTTACGGGCTACGTTCCTGAAAATGATGGACTCAAGTTGGCTTTAACTGATGCCGATATCATCGTCATTCCAGCTGGTGTTCCTCGAAAGCCGGGTATGTCCCGTGATGATTTGTTCAATGTACGTTGTTGTTTACTTTGATCGTAAAGTTGAACAGTCTTTTTGATTTTTTTTGATTCTTTTTTTTTTTAAAAAAATATATATATATTTAATATATTTATTATCAATTGAAATCATTTAATAATCAGACTAATGCTGGGATCGTAAAGGATTTGGCCATTGCCGCTGCGCAGTGAGTATATTAACAGATCAAAGATCAAGGGAGACCGATCGTATATCTAAAAATCTTATTGTTAACCGTCTTAAAGATATGCACCAAAGGCACATTTAGCCGTCATTTCCAACCCCGTTAATTCAACGGTGCCAATCGTATCAGACGTATTCAAGAAATTCAATATTTATGACCCACGAAGGTGAGAGTCGGTTAGAAGATCGTTTCTTCTTCCTAGAAAATCGAAAGATTCAAAATATATCTCAGTCCTTTGAAAGGAAAAATTAAAAAAAATAATTGATTGATAGAATATTCGGGGTGACGACTCTTGATATCGTACGTGCTTCTCGCTTTGTTTCTGAGCTCAAGGGTACAAATCCTAAAGATGAGAAGATTACGGTCGTTGGTGGACATTCCGGTGTGACCATCATTCCCCTCCTCTCACAATCTGGTCACACTTTCACCGATGAAGAATTGAAGGCGTTAACGCACAGAATACAATTCGGTGGTGATGAAGTGGTCAAAGCCAAGGCTGGTAAATATTTGAAGAAAAAGAGAAAAGGAAAGAAATGCTATGTTATGTATCGGTTTTTTTTTTTACTTACTCGTAATATCATTCGATCATCTGATAATAAGGTACCGGATCAGCGACGCTTTCTATGGCCTATGCCGCATCTCGTTTCACCGGCTCCTTGCTTCGTGCCATCGTTAAGGGAGAAAAGGGTGTTATTGAGCCATCTTATGTGAAATCCGATTTATTCAAATCAGATGATATTGAATATTTCGCGTCCAATGTTGAATTATGTTCCGAAGGTGTTGGTAAAGTTCATTCATTGGGTAAACTTAGTGCTTATGAAAAAGAACTTTTATCCGCAGCTTTACCTGAACTTAAGAAAAACATTACCAAAGGAGTTGATTTCGTAGCAAACAATTGATTAGACTGAGTGAACCTTTGTTTTTTTTTGCATTTAAAGGAACGATCTCCAATTGTCAAATAAAATTTTGTTAAATACTGGTAGAAATTACGACCATGATAGTTACACGTGATTTTAGTCTGATGATAGACAAAACCTATGTTAATAATAAAAATAAAGTTAGTTAAATTAAACCTAAAATTTTAATGAAAGAACTTATTTATCATCATCTAATGTGATGATTCACATTCATCACATACAAGAATGAATCACATGTGACTTTTTTCTTATTGACACTACCCAAAAAATTGATTTATATTAAAAAATATACATTGACAATGTATTCAATATGAATCTATTGTTTGTATGAAAGAATGATATGCACATTTTCCAGAAAATTTAATTTATTAATCTAAAATGAAATTGTTTACGTAAAAGAATTTCCCACAAAAGCCACGCGATTAGATACTTTTCTGAAAATTTTTTTAAACAATCGAGATCGGCGGTTCTAAAACGCGCGTGCTTATTAGCCTAATTATATTGTTATTAAAATACTTTTTACCGTTAGACCAATATTTTGGGTCTTTGTTGTTCTTATCAATATCACCATTATCTTGAATTATTTTCATCGATGCGATCGTGTAAATATCGGGTGCAGATATAAAATTTCATATGATTTTAATGTGTGAAGGGGGGGGAAGATAATGTAAAATAAATAAAATAAAAAAATATCATAGAAACCACGCGAAAGGTGGATATTAAAAAACGGATCGACGATTTTAATAAAAGAACAACTACACATGTCAAAAGAACAGGTAATTTTTTTTTTCTTTAAGATTTCATTTCATTCAAACGCATTCTTCATTAATATTAATTTTATTTGTTTTAATCTTAAATCATGATAGATTAACTGTCAGTTGATGTAATTGGAATTGTCAAAAAAAAAAAAAAAAAAAAAAAAAAAAAAAAAAAACGGCGAAATCGCTTATCTTGAATAAGTTTTTAAATGAGAACCCTTACATTATCAAACCGCGCGATCTTATTGAAAAAAGAAAAAAAAAAAAGAAGGATGATCTTTTCATATGAAACTAAAACAATGAAAACAATGCGATTAGGATCATATTATGACATATCGACCAAAATAAGAAAATCAAGTGACAGGTAATTGTCATTTTGTATCATAAATAGATTTTTGTAATAAGAATGTGCATGTATGCCAATTAAAGTTAAGATGTTTATGCATTATTTTTTTTTTTTTTTAAAGCGCACGCGATCGTGATTTCTGAATTTTCGAGAATTTTGCCGAACAGTTTCTTATATCCCATATAAATCATCACATCGTATGAAACAAAACGCCTTACAATCGTATTGTTATCACGTGATCAACCCCAAAATAAGATCTTCCCAAACATTTTCTAAATTCCTTTTCACGAGGGCTAATTTTTTTTTTTTTTTGACATTTCAAAGCATGATCCACACAATCGAAACAATTTATTACAAATTCTTCTTCTTATAATTATTAATTAAAAGCAAATGAAATCTTACACAACATTCATTAAAGGAAATTTATACACACGAATATAATCAATAAAGATAAATTAAAACTGAAAATCCGAATAGAGTTTTATGGATGCAATTGAAAAATCTTGCCATTCGTCTTGTTATCTTTGTTTTTTCAAATGAAAAAAAAAAATACAATGATTCAATTGAAGAAACCCCCTTGAAAAAAAAAATTTTTTTTCACACCCCTTTCTCATAATATTCATCAACCATTCAAGGTTTGACGTATGATAATCAAAACCTTAATGTCGTTGATGTCCAATCGTTTCGAGATTTCAAATCAGGCAAGCATGAATGAAATACTTGATCAAATCAATAGAATAATTTATCACGCATTAATATTGATCAAATGATATCTGCTCCCTGATTTGTCACCACAATTATTAATTCCTGGTGGTACCATCTCAATGCGGTCCCACCGTAAATAATACTGCGCCAAGGAATTCGAAGTAAACAAAAAAAAAATTACCAACAATTTTTTAACGATGAATTATTTAATTTTATTGGTATCACGATTACAATATCTTTGGTAGAAATTTATAATCAGTTGATCTTCTGTCGTTCCCGTTACTAGTTTATGTGAGCGTAATTAAAAAAATGCCAAGTCCTTTGAGCACGTAATCATGTCAAATCTCAACACGAATTATAATTGGTCATCTCTGTTTTATTGATGCAACCATTTGTTTACGTTGTTTTATGTTATAAGGTTTAATTAATTAATCTATGAATTCATTAAAAATTTTCCGGACTCATGAACCTATGATGTGCGTGATTTATATCTGTTTTACTTATATATTCCCCTGTGTGTTTAATTTGTGTGTACGATTTACTTGGTCTGGCCGAAGTTAAATTGCTGAATTTTGATTGGTGAGATCATCATCTAAAACAATCAACGCTAATTTGTTTTGTTTCTTGTTAAGATCCTTCTGCCTGAAGAAAGCGTCGATAAGCATAGCATTTCATTTGCAATACATTTTGTGTAAAGTAATAAAATTATAAAAAACAAAAAAACAAACAAAATAAGTAACACCTTGTGCATCTTGTCTAGATCCTTTTTGAATGCACCCAAAACATTTAAATGTACCGGTATGTGCATAACGATGAACGCTTAGCATTCATTTGCTAACAATCCGCTCCGAAGGTTTACGTGAATAATTTAATTAATTGATCAGGCACATTATCGGATCATAAGGTACAGTGTCACTGGTTTCTCTTGCGCATTGCGCATACGCGAGAAGAAAAAATAATAATAAAGAAAAATAAAAAGAAAATTTGGTAAATTCCAATCAATTTCTTTTTTTAAAGGACTGCATATTAACCTTGACCGAATTTGTCAAGCTTTTTTGATGATGTTTACCTTTCCTTGATTTGTGCGCCTACCTACCATCGAAAGATAAATTATTTATTTTAGATGCACGATAAAAGATAAACTTTATTAATTGCGTTTAAAAAGATTCGATAAGGGAACTTGGACACAATCTAATGCATACATAAAAGCTTGGTAAAATTCCATTTACGGATTGAGAAACGCCATTTAGTCATCTTTATATGTTTTACATTAATTAAATCAGTGTTTATTTATCGTTACAAGTTTTTTTGGGGGGAAAGTTACAAAGTTACAACAAAACATGGATTTCATAAATGCTCGTATCTTAAACACTTGTCATATCATCCCTTCCTTATTAACAAGAATCATCACGCGTTCGGAACCCTTTTGTTGTTTTTAACTACGACGTCACTCAACCATAACCATAATAACCACATATTTTTAAAAAAATTTTCCTCTAACCGAAAGGAGATGCTAATTAAGGTAAATCGTGCCCTTATCAGAAGTGGTCTTATCGGTTTATGAAAATTAACAAAAAAATTACTAATTTGGTAAACACACTTTGAAGTTCACACGAATGAAATGAAATCATACAAATTTGAAACTTGGATCAGTTATCATTGGCGCATTTTTTTTTTCTTTGAAACTGATAAGCATAATGACGTTTTTTATTGACGATATGGTAAATTTTTTTTTCTCATTTAATTTTGGGCGAGATGATAATGAGAATATCATTAATATTGTTAACTGTCAAAGATCAATACGAATCACAAGGTCACACCAAAAACTTCAAATTTGCCACTTTTTTTTAGTTTGGTGCATTATGGCAAGAGATTAGTAACCTAAAAGCGATTAGATGATAATATAATTTTTTTTTTTGAAAAACCATTTATCAAAAAAAAAAAAAGAGGAGGGTGTTTGTTCAACAGCCGATACGATAAACTTAATTGATAGAACAGTAGATTGGGTACAAGATTGTGTTACCGATTAATAATCCCTTAAAATATCTGTCCTTCTGGGAAGATTATGGTGCTACTTGAGGCATATCACTACGTGCTTCCTCGTATATCGCGAGCACGGTTGTTTTGGATAAACTTATTTGGTAATAGTAACTAACTGTCTTTTCCTTGTTCTTGTCACTCCAAGATATAATTATAATTTCGAAAAAAAGAAAAATTCTTTAAAAAAAATGATGATGATAAAACAAGGAGAACAATGAAAAACGATTCACCAATGAACTGACGATTATGAGCATTGTAAACATTTGTTACAAGGAATGTGTTTTCCTTGTTCTCGTCATTATGTCATTGAAAAGTCTTTCAATCATTATAATCGATTGTAAAAAGGCAAAAAAGAAACTTGAAAGTAACTTTAAAACGTTTTATTTATCGCATTCAATTACCAAAAATGGATGATAAGAGAAAATAACGAGAGTTTGTTTTTTTTTGCCTTCAAATGTGGATAAGTAAATCGAACTAATCGTAATCTTACATATTTTTAAAGCACAATGACTTAATGACAATAGGAATTAAGATTCCGCCATATTTTTTTTAGTTTTTTTATCAAATCGTTGGGTCAAAGTTAAATTATGCATGATGGATGATCATTAAATGCCACAAGAAGTAACGAATTGGTAGATCTCGAGTTATTTTCGCTCACAGAAGATTAGATTACCATTTTTGACAGGTGGTTTCATTTAATATATCAAAAAACAAGAAGGGCTAAACTATTTTTAGAATAAAATGATGATAGAAAAAATGTGGTGAAATATTAGCATGTACCCGTTCCCGTTATTTGTATTATTTGTATTGATTGATCGACAGTATATATGTAAACCTATGGAGGAAGTAAGTTTAAATATGTGGAATTAAATGATTCAAGATGTAACAAAACTTTTCTTTCTTGTCCTTTGATATACTTTTGAAGATCCATTGCTCAGTTTTAAATAATCGGGCATCACCAGATCAAGATCTTGATATGACAATTATTACTCTTTGACCATATTAATAAATTATTACCAAAAATATTCGAACCATCACATAATCAAGGTTACATTTATACATATATGTGTGCACCCGCACACACATCCGAGTCTAGAACTCATTTATTTTTATGCCAGCTAAAATGCCTCTTTTTTTTTTCTCTTTTTTAAATTAGGATTTGCTTTGCATGACAACAGCCAAAACTCAATCTAAATACTATCTAAAATCAATTATTTGATCTCACAGAAATCAAATAAAAATCGCATGTTTATCCACTAAACTTGCACAATTACCTCAAAGCGTACTTTACAATATTTTACATATATTCAGACCTCTTTCAACTTCCTTTTTCTCTTTTTTCTTTTTTACTTTTTTTCCCTTCAAACCGAAATAAAAAAAATTTTTTATATTATATATTTGTTTTGAAAACTCCTTTTGCTTCTTTTATATTCATCCTAAGCAAAAGTTTACTCCTTTGTTTTTTTTTTTTTAAAAAAAACAAAAAAAATATATCACATTAAATAAAATTATTAACTATACTTTTTGAAATTAATTAATTATATTTATAACTTTTTTTTCCTTCGTCAAAAAAGTCAAAAAAAAAATGGATGTTCTTTCAATGTGTTCGTCGTCCCCAAACCAATCTATCCCGAGGAAAACTTCGGTATTTACTCCTTCAACATCTCATACACAAAGTTTGCCTTCTCCACCGTATGTATGATGAAATTTTTACTAAAAAAAAAAAAATAATAAATTGAAAAATGATAAAATATAAAAAAAATACAAAAAATTCACCTCCCCTTTTGATTCTTTTTAGGTTGGTTGAAATGACGAACGAGAAAAAGGGACACCCACTTCCTTCCCTAACTTCTATTTTACGTCCTTCCCTACATGAGATTAATTCTAATCCATTACCACCGCCAACAATAATGCCAAAACCACTTCATAATACGTCGCCTGCTTCTATTGTCAACCTTCAAAATTCATCATTTCAACAACGATCGTCTACTCCGCCAAGTCCTCCTTCGCAATTAAATTATCAAAAACCACCACAACCAATCCTTGCGCGAAGGTCGAGTTTCACTTCTTCTCCTTCATATTCATTACCGCCACCTCGTTGTGATACTACTACTTCATTGTGGTCAAGACAACAACAACAACCACAACCACAACCATCTCCTTCTTCTTCATATTTTCAACATCAACATTCTCCACCGACACAGTATCAATACGCTCCACAATCACAACAGCAACGATTCACTAGTAATTATTCTCATTCGCCTGTTACTACTTCCTCAACTTCAGATTACCCTCCTCCATATGCTACTTCTACTTCATATACTTCTACCGGTAATAATATTAGCAGAGATGATAATGATTCTCCTTATATCCAACAAACCACAGAACAATCGCTTGCTAAAATAGGGAAGGTTATAGACCATTGTAACCAAATCGCTCAATTTGCTTCGCAATATCGTGACATGAGAATTAATCATAATCCTTGGAATGGTATCGTTCTTCAAGTGAACGAGTCCCATTTGACCAATATGATAAATAAAGCTTATGATGTATTAAATGTCTTGTCTAGTCTAAAGAGTGAAGTATCTGCAAGATTCCTAGCCGAGGTAAGCATATTGATAGATGACCATTTATTTTCGGTTGGTGTCAATTTATTAAACATTGTGCTAATTATTTTCATTTAGACAAGTCAAGATGAAATTGATTTGATTCGTAAGCAGAGGACGAGTATTACCACATCTTCACGGACAAAGTACAGGAAGCGAAGTGTAAGTGATCTGAATTATCTAAAAGTAATGCCGGTTTGTCTCGGTGGTGAATAAGTTTATTAATCGCATTGATTTGTTCTTTATCAGAAGCGTGCTGCGCCTCCCGGAAGATGTCATTCCTGTAACATATCTGAAACTCCTGAGTGGCGTCGTGGTCCCGATGGTGCAAGAACTCTATGCAACGCTTGTGGCCTTCGTAAGTATCATCATATATCGCACCCTTTGATTCTTTTCTTACCCTAATTTTAATGATATGTTCCTTCCTCTTCGAAAGATTTTGCAAAAATAACGAGGAAACGTGCTTTATCCGCTATGCAACAAGCCGAGCAACAACAAATGAAACAAAAACAGCAACTTCAACAACAACAGAAACTGCAGCAACAAGAGCAAGCTGTTTTATCGGCAGCGATTTCTTCAAACATGAGCATGAGCTCATCATCTTCTTCACTTGAAAATAATAACAATGTCTCATTAATGTCAACTCCCGGTGTTCCAGACATAGAAAGAGATTCTCCTCACGCTAAGCGAGCAAGGATTGAAATGGTGGACATGTTTGAAGATTGAAGAGATATGAAGAGGATGTTTGTAATAAGAAAAAAAAATAGTTTTTTTTTTAATTCATGACGGAAATATTTTATTTTCGAACATTTTTTTCCTTTAAGTAATGGGTTGAATAAAATATAGAAAAATATAACGTATAATATTGTGAATACACGTATATACAACAAAAATAGATTTAGACATTTTTATTAGGGGGGGTTTTTTTTTTATGGATGATTGATTCATCATTCCATTTGTAAATTTTTATTATATTCCTTTTTTGAAAAAAAGTTCTCTTTTTTTTTAATTTTTCGAATTTTTCGAATTTTTTCATCTGCCTGAAATTATATAAACGTAAATTTTAGTCAAATGTTTAATATTTTAATTTTTTTCGCATTTCCTTCCATTATATTTTTTTTTAATATCTAATGAAGCATTATTCGAATTCGAATTTATTGTTTTGATTCTTGATCCTTCATTTATTTTAGCATGGGAAGAACCTTCTTTTTACACACGTGGTATAAGGATCCTAACACTTGTTTTCTATTACTCTGGAACTTCAGTATTATTTTCACAACACAGGAAATTTTGGTCCACCTCTTTAAACTTTTTTTTCGACTTTTTGAGTTCTTTATAGCTCTAACATCATAGCTTATTATATAGCTCTTATTATGACAAATTTCTCCTATGAAATCTTAAAATATATATATATATATATTTATATTATTTTTAACGTTGCATCATTTTCTTTTTTGGCGACAACCTTTTCATTTGTAAGATAAATATTTTTTTTTAAAAAAAATTAAGGCAAAAAAAAAAAATAAAATAAAATAAAAAATATAAAGGATTTTATTTGATTTTTTTGATATATATTTTTTTTTATTTTTATTTTTATTTTGAAAATGCTTTATTGTAAAAACTTATTCTGTATTATCACTTGTATTATCATCTAATTAAATAGTGATAATATTTGACAACTAGTTTAAATAAGATTCATGAAAATATAAAATTTTATTCAAGAAGTTAATTAAGCTTAGTATTATTAGTAAATAAACTCTCTATTAATTATAAAGTTTTTTTTAATAGCTTTACAAATATTTTTTTACTACTAATGATAGTAATTGTAATGATAAATTATATAATAATATTAATTTTTTTTAAATATCTTGATTATTTAACTTATTTTCAGTATTCTTCCCTTTTTATTATAATTTTTATTTTTATTTTTTAGATTTTATGTAATATTTTTCTTATGCATTTTGTTAAAAAAAAACATTTTTATTAACAATTTACTTTAAAATTTTATATAATATCATGAAATTCTTTATATATTATTAATGAAATAAATAATTAGGTAAATAAAGAATAATAAATATATTTCAAACTAAAGATGGGCACTATAATTAAGAAGTTGCAACTTAGTTACAACTCCTTGTAAATTTATTTTAATATAAAAATTCATAAAATGTTACAACTCAATGTGTTGCAACTTAAGTTGTAACTAGTTAAAAATTTTAAAAATAATTATGGGAACCATCTTTATTTTTCAGAATTTAATAATTGAGAATTTTTATAGTAATAAAACCAATTGATAATGCTATTCAAAACCTATTTTAATATGTAGCTTAAAAATTTAGAAACTTTCAAAACTTTAGAATTTTCTTTTTCTTAAATCTGAAACTTGATTAAATTTCATTAAGTTTAAAAAAACCTATTAGAAATTTAGGTAAAGGTATTTATTACAAATAAATGATTTAATCCCAAATATTTTAAAATTAAAAATTGCCTAAAAATAGTTTAGTAAAGGGAATTATTTTTTAAAGGTGTTTCTATTGAAGAAATTGTTTCTGTATCTTTTTTATTGAAGGAATCATTTCTATGGCTTTTCCTTTGATAGAAATTGTTTTCAGAGATATTTCTATTAAAGGAATTGCATCTGTGGCTTTTCCTTAAATGAAATTATTTCTATGGCTTTTTCTTTAAAGAGAATCATTGCCAAAGGCATTTCCTTATATAGAATCATTATCAGAGGCATTTTTTTGAAAAAATTGCTTGTGTGATTTTTCTTAAAAGGGAAAAAGCCTCTATAGCTTCTTCTTTAAAGAGAGAAAAGACCCCTATAGCTTTCTCTTTAAAGGAAATCTCAATCTTTTTAAGTGAATTTATAATATTAAGATTTATGAGGATATTATACAAGCCTCATTAATATTTTTTTTAGATTTTATTTTTTTAAAAAATAAAAAGGCAGCTGAATAAAATATTAAAATCATATACTATGTAAATAGTATATGATTTTAATATTTTATTCAGCTTAGCTTAGATTATATTGATTATATTATCTTGGGTTATCAGATTATATAATTATATTTTCTTGAGGTTATCAGATTATATGAATATTTTTTCTTGAATTATCAGATTATATGGTTATATTTTATTGGAATTATCATATATCACATTTTTCTTCTTATTTCTGA
>CAMKVN010000577.1:0-26792 GCA_946474995.1 Funneliformis geosporum
TTTTACAGAATATTACACCGTAATGTTACGAAGTACTACGCCGTAAACTTTCGCATAGTTTACATTCCATAATATTATGTAGTACTACGTCGAAATGTTACGGAATATTACGAAATATAATTTACGTAATCTTACGGCGGTCTCGTAAGTTTTCGTAATATTACAGAACGTAAGTTTACACAATATTACGTCCTATTAAATTTACTGATGATAGAAGTATCAATGTGTACACATCTTAGGACTAGACTATTAATATTGTGGGCCCAGGTTAAGTTTAATTGGTGTGGTTTTGTGAGTCTTTTGAAAGTGATAATTACATCCCGAGAAGAATCATAACGATTTCTAAATTTATCTTCTAGTGTGTCTATTGGTCTATAATAGGATAGCGCCCTCTTTATATGTTGGTAGGAGATCGTAGTAGGAACCATTTTTAATTTATATATAGGCGCATTTGGATTGGAAGGAAGATGAGTTTCATGATTCAAAATGTTAAATGGGATATTAGGATGTGTCAAAAGTACGTCATCTATTGCCGAGAGAAGGAGTTTTCTATTATTAAATTCAATAAAAATGTTAGCATTGCCGTTGTAGAACTTCCAATCAAGGTTAATAAAACCCAGTTTATTTGAGAAGCAAGTGTTAACCAAACTTAATTGATCAAATCTGTTATTACCAGAAAGAACATTAGTGAGTACCGTTGCAATCACATGACCATTATTATTGTTAGAAGAAGTGTGGGAAGTGTGATTGATTGTGTAATGTAGATCATTCTTATCTAAGATATTATGATGCGTACTGTTGTTGATATTATGCATGAACGCGTCTGTGTTGTTGTTTGATGAAATAGGGGGCAGATTATTATTATCACGTGATGAATTATTATAGGATGCGTTATTATTTTGTTTATGCGATTGTTTACTTGATTGACGCGTAGGTGAATCAGAAATAAACAAATCTTCATTTGGAGAGTTGATAATGTTGTTTGTTGAGATAGTGGGAAGGTGAGGAAGTCCTTTGTGTGTGATAAGAGAGGAGTCCATATCATCTTCTTTGAGTATATTCATTTCAGGGGAGGTGGTATCATCGATAGAAATAATGTCATCGTTCTCTGAAATGTTATTTATGGTATTGTTTATGATGTTTTTAGTAACGTTTGTAGCGAAGTCGCTTATTCCAGTTTCGTGTATTGTTAGCGTACTAGTACGTGCGATTTGTTCAATAAAATTTTTGGGAAGTTCTATTTTTTCAGGAAAATTTTATCGTATTCGAAGTTGAGTTTCCTGACAAGCCAAAAAATTTTGGGAGTCTGAAAACCAAGAAATTTTGCTATAGCCACATCTCTTTCAGCGAGGTGTAGGGTAATGTTAGTGATAAGTTGTAAAAAAGTTTTCGTGTCTTTAGCGAAAACGTCGTTATAAAATTCTAAAGTATTAGAGGTCATAGTAATAAATTTATAAAAAAGTGTTTTAAAAGTGTTTTAATATTATTTGTATTTGTATATATGATGAAAAAATATTTTTTTAAAAGTTTTTAATATTTTTGAAAAAATGGTCTGAAAATTTCAGAAAAGAGTTTGAGGAATCGAATAAGGAATCGAATGGTAGTTGTTTCATACGAATCGGAGAGATATTGACTGAGATCGTACATTTTTTGTTTATTGTTTTTTCTTAATATGAAAAATCATGTGATATGACGTCATTTCAACTATTTCGTGACTTTAGCCTTCAATGGTCAAAATGATTTCGACCATTTCGACCATTTCAGATATCCGAAATAATCCATTTCGACTTCATGTATAGCTGCAACTACAACTATTTTTGAAAACAGGTAAAGGATTCATCTTTACCCATGATTATTTAATTAATGAAAGAGTCTGACCTACGCATATAACTTATAGTTTTGCATAAGCTACTTTTTACTTTCAAAATATTTTTAATAAAAAATATATAATATATTATAAAATTTTAATTGATAAAACTTATATATAGAAGGTTTGTTAGAAAAATGGAATCCGAGTATTTTTTATTAAAAATTTAGATTAAAATGCAATAAAAATTAAATTTTTAATAAAAAATACTTAGAGTTCATTTTCCTAGCAATCTTCTCATATTATATATTTATATCTTGATTTTGATAAATGTTTTAGATTTGATTTCTTCATTATACTTTATATATTAGAAAATTGTTTAAAATAAAAATATAAAATATTTAATAAAAATAATAATAAATATATGTTTTTTAATTAATTAATTTATTAAAAGTTTATAAATATAATAATAATCTTTAATATATTTAGAAAATATAATGATAATAAAGTATTTATTTGATATAAGTAGTTAAATAAATTTAATCAAAAATTTATAATATTTTTATAATATCTATAATTAGTTAATTATTTGAAATTTCATAAATTACTGTTAGTTAATAAAAATTTTGCATTACATAGTAAATTATATAAAGAAAGTGATTATTACAAAAGTATAAAAAAAACTAATGCTACACGAAAATTTGGTGGCTTGATCAACCAATCATTCGAGGAAAAAATAAAGTTAAAAATCGAAATTTTTTTTATCTCTTTTCCCTCTCCCAGCAATATAAAAGACTGACACATTCCTCTACTTCAACACTAAAAAATGTAAGGAGTTTAAATAGCTTAAAAAAATTTATCGATTTATGATTTATTTAATTGTATATGGATGTTTATTCGCAAATTGTTTTTATTTGATCTAGTGTTTTTTTTTTATGTTTAACTAACAAAATTTTTTTTCATTAAAAAAATTATTTGGAATGGGGTATGTTAATTAAAGGGTGAACTTGAGGAGTCAGAAAAGGTTGGCTTCTAGCGTACTTGGGTGTGGTAAAAGAAAGGTTTGGCTTGATCCAAACGAAGTGAATGAAATCTCTAACGCTAATTCTCGTGAGTTATATTTAATCAAGTTAATAAAGAATAAGGGAATTCAAAAAATTATCAATTCAATGAACATATCAAATTCACTTATTAAACAATCATTGTTAATAACTTTTAATCCAATTAACAGGCCAAGACATCCGTAAACTCATAAAGGATGGTTTGATCATAAAAAAGCCGCAAACAATTCACTCTCGATTCCGTGTTAGACAAAAATTAGAAGCCAAACGGAAGGGTCGTCATACTGGACCTGGTAAAAGAAAGGGTACTTCTAATGCACGTATGCCTCAATCTGTATTATGGATGAGAAGACAACGTGTACTTAGACGTTTATTGCGAAAATATCGTGAATCCGGAAAGATTGATAAGCATTTGTACTTATAATCATATTATTTTTTTACAAAAAAAAAAAAAAAACCTTATAATTCTTATAATTTAATTTTCATCATTCTTTCCCATAGATATCATAAACTGTACATGAAGTCCAAGGGTAACGTCTTTAAAAACAAACGTGTATTGATGGAGTATATCCATAAAGCCAAGGCTGAAAAGGCTCGTACCAAATTGCTTGCGTACGTATATCTATTAAATAATAATCATCATTTCCCCAATCGATAAGTTCATTATTAAATTTTCCACTTCATTCTAAACAGCGACCAAGCTGAAGCTCATCGCCAAAAGGCCAAGGCTGCTCGTGAGCGTCGTGCTCAACGTCAAGCGCAAAAGAAGGCTGATTTACTTGGTTTAGAACCCGAAGAAGAACCTCAACAGCAACCACCACCACCACCACAACAATGAGATTTGTTAGTTATGAAAAAAAGATCTTGTCATTTACTAGCAGTTGACTGAACATCAATCTTAATAAAATAATATTGTATATTAATGCCATGAAATATGAGGTATTTATTCGCAAAATTTTTCATTGTTCGCTTTTTATAGACGTGTTTTCTTTTTGTTGGTTTCATATCTTCAAAGTGGTGTTTTTTTTTACCATTCGACTCATTATTTGGAGTTTTATCGGGACATTAAATAATTATCATTTGTTTCTAAAATCCAATTAAAAAATTTTTTTATTCAAAAATAAAATAATATAAAATAAATAATATATATTTTATATGATTATAATAAGTACATATACAATGCTTTAAGTAATTCAAAGTTATTAACCAACCAATTCCATTATATTCATTCAACTTTTTATTTTATAATAAAATAATTTAACCCATGGATCCGAATACGCGATTATGTCTACAAATACTTGGCCCATGTTCTTCATATTCTGCTTTTGTGTGACAATACGAATTGAATACAGGCTGTTGCAGTAAAGATAGATAAATTGTTTAATCTATTGTTTTTTTTCTTTTTCTTTTTTTTAAAAAAAAAAAATTTATGAAACATACCGTTGATCCTAGCAAAGAACCACCATACCAAACCGCATAACGTTGCTTTTTGTGTGATATGACTTTTACATCTATTTCTTTTGCCTTCATCGTACCCCCACTTAATTCTTCGCTTCTTTTAACACGAGCATCAACCGCACGCTTCATATCTCTATGAAGACGTTTGTCGAAACCTTTAAACATTGTAGATCCACCTGAAAGCACAATATTCTATAAATAAGAGAACGAAGATTAATTGGGACAACATTCGAAATAAGAATTGCAACAATTTCAGATACGAACATTATATAAACCACGTCTAACGTCGATGGGACAACTTTGAATTACATTATCAACAACGTTGGGAAGAGGTGTCAAGAAATCAGATGAGGCTATTTCTGGATTGAAAAAGATTTCGGGACCCAGGAAACGTTCAAAACCTACGTCAACTTCGTAAGGCTATCAAAAATAAAATGTGTAAGAATATTTATTCCAATGTATGAAAATAATTAAATTAAAAAAAAATAAACAAAAACCTGGCCAGTAACACTGTGTATTCCTTGATATTTTTGGAAAAAAGTATCAGCTTCTTTATCACTCTTTTTAAATTCCTTGACAATATCTGAACATACATAGGAAAATCGCTCCTTTATACTTTCAGCTACTTTCAAAGAATCCTCTGGAGGAATTGAAGTTTCACCTCGATCACGAAGAAGTTGTTGAACGTAATATGTAATATCTCGACCAGCAATTGGAATATGTTTAATAGATGATCCAATAACATACCCTTCAGCCTTAATAATAACTGATGTTAACAAAAATGGTTTAATGAAAAGGAGACAAATTGAAGAATATATCTTACCACAGGAATTACATGGGTGACACCGTCACCACTGTCAATAACAGTTCCGGTTAATACCTTATCCGAAACTTTTTTCGAAGTCCAACTGGCAGCCAAAGCTAATACAGCTTGTACAGCAATGTAAAGCCCTTGAATGTTAAAGGATTCGAACATAATTTCGGCAGTCTGCTCACGATTCTCCGGAGCATTAAGCGGGGGCTCTGTCTATACGAGTTAATACGGAATATAATAATTATTAAATATTCGATAACTGAGCAAATTTTACACAAATCACCAACTTACCAAGAGAAAATAATGATCCTCTGGTTCACACCTTAAATATTTGAAAATACTCTGTTCCCAAAATCGTTCCATTTGATCCCAATTATCGATTTGACCATGTCGAATAGGATAATGCAAACCATACGTTTTAGAATTTGAAAGTGCCTCATTCCCAATATAAAAATCTAAATCTTCGATACCACGTTTCGAGGCGATATTCCCTGAAAGATGAGAAGCCTTTGAAGGAACAGAAGTACCGGAGGCTCCAGTATTTGCGGAATCGCGCGTCGCAATTACTGTGGGAAAGACAAAGGACGGTTCACTGTTTCCCGCGAAGCCTAGCTTCGTGTAACTGATTTACAAGTATAAAAAGGGATAAGGTTCGGTTGACTATAAATAGAGTCAGTACAAATTATTGAATACCAACCCAGTTCCATTATCCATAATTACTGGTGGAAGTCTCATTTTTTTCTTCTTTAACTCTTCCGAGGATTGAAAATTATTTTAACTTTATACGCAGCTGAAAATTTGGATCGAAATATGGTTAATTGAATTAACCAATCAAAACAGGGATCCAAAAAAAAAAGTTTATTTGTAAATGATCGACATATGGTTAATTTTTTTTGAATAAAAAGTATTAAAAGAAAGAATTACTAATTCAATCCTTTTTATCCAAAGAGTAACGATAATCATAATTGATCGTTTCCAGCTGAAACGCAATAACGCTTTTTATGACCAATTTTAGTTATTTACAAGTTGATGTATGTAGAGCAGCAGATCATTAGTTTCCAAAATTTCATTTTCATTTTTTTTTTTAACTAATAATATATATATATATTCAATAATGCCTCCAGTACAAGAGAGTGACCCTTTAAATACGGATAGTGTAAATTTCATTACTATAATTAATTATCTTCGTGCACGGTTACCAATCGAGCTTTCGCAACCTAGAGTAGCCATTATATGTGGCTCTGGGCTTGGTGGTTTGGTTGATACAATAGATGAAACAAAATGTAAAAAAGTTGAATTTAAATATGAAGATATAGGATTCCCTACTAGTACAGGTTAGGAAACCTTTGATTTTCCTTATAAATAAAAGGTGAATGAATGAAATATTGAATTATTTATTCATCCTTCCTTTCTTTTTTTTTTATCACACAGTTCAAGGCCACGCGGGTAAACTAGTTTTTGGTTTCCTAGGAAAAAATCAAGTTCCAACCGTTTGCATGGTTGGAAGATTTCATTTTTATGAAGGGCATAACCTTAAAGAAGTTACGTTACCCATTAGGATTTTTAAACTTTTAGGTGTGAAGATTTTAATCGGTAGGTGAGATATGGGTTATATTAAAATCATTTATTTCATTTATTATCAATCGAAATATCATATTTATTTTTTTTAAAAAAAAATCGAAACAGCAACGAGTGCGGCTGGCGCGCTTAATAAAGACTTTCAAGTTGGAAACGTAGCGGTTCTTACCGATCACATTTCTCTTCCTGGCCTAGTGGGCAACAATCCATTATTTGGGCCAAATCTTGACAAGTTCGGACCACGTTTCCCACCAATGACAGATGCATATGATTATGACCTTCGTGTTCTTGCGTTTAAAGCATCATCATCTCTCAATTTCGGAGAGGGGGTTTTGAAAGAAGCTATATATTGTTTTGTTGGTGGACCTTCCTATGAGACCAAGGCCGAAGCTCGATTCTTGAGAATGGTCGGTGGAGATGTTGTTGGGATGTCTGTTGTACCCGAAGTAATTGTAGCGAGGCATAGTGGGATTCGTGTATTAGGACTAAGTCTTGTAACCAATATGGTCGCACTTGGAAAGGGTAAAAGTGCAGACCCTTTAGCGCGCGAATCTGGTGTTATCGAAGAACCACCACCAAGTCATGAGGAAGTGTTGAAAACTAGTCGAAACCGAGCTCTCGAGATGCAAAATTTGGTCAAAACGATTGTTGAATTAACTGAAACAATTTAATGAATCGCTAATTTTCATCATAGTATTTATTATTTTTAATCATCACAATTTTTTTTTAATTAAATTATTGAAATGAAATCACATCAATCGTATTATAAAAAATCTTTATTATCTGCAATCAATTCTTTTCATTGAATAATTTATCATTAAATTTTATGTAATGAACCATCTCGGTCACGAAGAATAGTATATTGTTCTTTTCCTAAAATTTTAAATTGAAATTGAAATCTTTGATTGGGATCCTTTTTATTATGATCAACTAAAATGCTTTTTTTCGATATTTCCTCAAATCTAAAAGGATGAAGTAATTCTTCCCCGAGTTCTTTTTCCTGCAATTTAGCTAATGATGGACGACGTAACGCTTTAGCCGCATCCTATAAAATCACGTGCTTTGTTTAAAAAAAATGAATTACCCTCATTATAGGATCATGTATTTACTTACCTCTGGAGAAAAATCCTTATTCTCGTCAACCAATGTAAAATTTGGTTTGCCGATTTTTGGCAACATGTCTGTTAAAGGCTCGGTATGAAATGAACGTGCACCCAACAAACTTTCCATATTTTCTCTCAGGTTTTCTTGCAAAGTAATGCCCTGAATTTTTTTTTTTTTTTAAAAAAAAGAAGTTCACAAAAGTAGAAATGAATAACCGATGAATTTAATTCTTTGATCATCATGTTATATAGACTTGATCAGCGTAAAATTTTTTAACCATTTTTAGTTTCTTCAAGACTAATCGATATTATCATCATCATTACGAATATGAAAAGAACAAGCCGAATAAAAAAATGCAGGCATACCTTTTTAATCATTTCCTTTTCCATTTTCTTTAACTTGAGGATTGCTTCAACCCTTTTTATAGAAATTCCATATTCACCACCAATTTTACGAGGTGTTTGTTCTGCTTCCGTAAATTTTAACCATATCTCTTCTTTGGTTCTATCATTTAATGGAGGTTGGGGTTTAAAGAAAGGATTCATAGGGAAAGGCTACTAAAGCATTTTCAATACATGCCAGGTAAATGTAAATAAAGATTCCAAATACCAATAGATATTTAATAGAGACATTTTTACTTATTGAAACTCAACTGTGGTTGTATTAAGGTAGTTTGGTCCCTTTGAAACGTTAATAAACCTATTCCCTTCATTATTTAACCAAAGCTTATATTTTGGACGACGAACTCTGACAGCTTTTAACGCACGGTTTCCATCTTCTTGAGACATTGGAGTTTTTTCACTTGAAGCTTGTGATTGAACAACACCACCTTCAGCAATAGCATTTTTTTGCGGGGGCGTTGATTCGTTCTTATTAAATAGTATAGGAGTCGAATGGCAAGTTCTTTTAAGTACGGAAAGTATTGGACTTTTGGAATATATAGGAATTAATGATAATGATACTTGCTTTACAAATTTATTTGTTATTAAATGCATTTTTAGGATCAATAACATAAAAGCATTAAAAATTTTCTTTCAATAAAATATAATTTTAAACGAGCCAAAAATTATTAAAGATCAAAGATTTTTTTTTTTTTTTCAAGATTGATTTTCTTTTTTTAACGATAAATCTAAGCCACCAAAAGAAGAATTTGAAAGTATTTTAAATTCATTTATTAATTTATAAACTTAAAAATTCTAAGAAACAACCGGCAATAGCTCAGTTGGTAGAGCGGGAGACTGTAGTAAACCTGTCATCTCTAGGTCGCTAGTTCAAATCTGGCTTGCCGGACTAATATTTTTTATTTTTATTCGACAAATTTATGGTAGAAATTTTCTCCGATCATTCGGAATTTATAAAATCCCATTAAATTTTTAGATGGGAACCTAATCGAAAATTTAAATGCTTTCTGCGGAAGTCTTGAATCGTGAGAGATTTGTAATACGAATAACAAATAAATCATTGTTAATATACTGTACATACAAAAATTGATAACGCATATTTTTGATCGCCGCTTTTTTTGTACTTCATTATAGTTATTTTTTTAAAAAGGATCGCAATTATTATTATTATTGGAGCTAAACTAAGATAAAAGAAATAAAGAAAAAAAAAGATCTATTTCAAAATAATAAAGATCAAAGAAAAACAAATACATCATTATCTTTTTTATCTTCAATAAATCGTAGTTGATTATCTCCTTTCAAAGTTTTTCATTCGAAATTTAAAATTGGTCAAATTAAAAGACTCGCACCATTGATTTTTCTCATAACCAAAATACCGTTTATTTTATGTTACGCGATAACTCTTAAATTATTTAAGTATTTCATTATAAAAATAATATTAAAAATAAACTTACAATCGTTTTCCATAATTAGGATAAGAACAAAGTAAAAATTATTTACCCATTTGATTAGTGTGACACGAGATTCATGGGGCATTGATACTTTTAAAAATACCGTTTATTTATTTTATCAAAATACGCAAGATTAAACAGATGTTACATAAAGAGAATATTTTTAATTAATTCCTATACAAAAATTTAATCAATCGTTAAGGTTTGTTTACCTGATGTATCAATCTTCTTCTGTTAAACGCCCACTCGGTTGTATAGCAATGAATTCATAACATATTTATAAATACCTACTTGGCAATTAAAAGAAAAGTTCATCTTTTTTTTTAAAAAAAAAAAGAAGAGAAGAAAAAAGAACGAAATTAAATCAAACATATTTGTTCTTATTGTATTCTTTTAAAATGTCTGTTCAACATAAAACAGTATTGAACGATTTTCTAAATCGCATAAATTATAATAATATTTATCTGTTTCCTTATAATAATAATGCACAAATATTTGCGGCTCTTGCAAGAAATGGTAGAAGATTTCAAAGATTAACAGGAAAAGGTTTAATGAAACGAAATATTATTCGTGAAGCCTACCGATTACGTATACGAAGACAACATATAATTAATTTAGCGACAAATAAAATTTGGAATATGGTCTTAACAACTTCTCAACGAAATCGTTTTAATTCTTTAGCTGAGAATGTTAACCATATAAATCGAACGATGAATGACGCGAAAAATAATACTCTTGACAGAATCACACAAATAACGATGCCACAAGCGACCAATAATCTCTATGAAAATAATTTTTTTAACGGGACAAATTTTCCTTAAAAATCATTTATCTTATTTTATCACCTTTTTTTTTTATATAAATATACTTATATATTATTATTTGGCGCTTGCAGTAAGGATAGAAAAGTGAAAGGAAAAAAAAATATATTTTATATATACCGAACTCATTTCAGTTTTCTCGTGCCTTTATACTGCTTATACTGCATTAGTAAATATTTCTAGCGAGCATAAAATTAAAATAAAAATCATATTCAATCGGTAACAGTTTGATGAATGTAATATGAAAAGTTTTTTAACACAAAAGCAGCAAAAATCATGTAAATTCAAACAATTTCTCATGGTTTCACTAATAAGAGACCTTTACATTTGTTGAATCATTAGTTTATAAAAGCGAGTAATGAACAATCATTTATTTTTATCTTTAAATTGGGAACGCCATTTTGGAAATTTCTTGAAATTGGTGTATATACCATACCGTATTATGACCATCTTTAAAGGAATCGCATAATCAGAAATTTTAGCAAATTCCACTTAAAGCAATAGGTAGCACAATGCACAAAAAAGATTATCTTTTAAATAGTTTATTGTATTTTGTCTTATATAGTATTAACGCGCGGAATTTTAAAGCATTGTGAATAGTATTTTCGTCGGCAATAAATTTGAATATCTTGTCAATTTTATTTTTTAAAAAAAAAAAAAAATATTGGCTGGAGAGGAATTCATGTCATTGAATAATAGCGGTGTAACAATAATATAACTTTTATTTTTTAAAATAAAGAGAATTTTATCTAGACATTTTACATAGACGTACAGAGTATCTGTGACTCAAGCAAGAAATGAATTCAATATCAACGGAATAGATTTGATAAATAACGCGTATATTCTTGATTCAAATATCTTCAGATTTAAATTTTGCTGATATTTATTTGATCTGATCTATTTGCCATTTAATGAATTTCTCGTTTTCATTTTGAATGTCATTACTTTCACTTTATTCCCTTTTTTTGAAATCAAACAATTACATCGATTACGTCAATTGTTATGTAAATCCGTGCTATATCCGTGCTAGTCATGATTAACGTAAACATACAAAACAGGTAATATGGTCATGATTTTTCTAGAACCTGCATACGTATAAGATTTCTAATATAACGCTTATCGGGTATTATAAACTTTAATCAAACTTTAAAGGCTTTACATCTTTACATTGTGAATTTGCTTTTCAAGGACGGTCGTAAATCATTTATGATATTTTTTTTATCCATGATCTTTATTTGCTTTATTCTTTTTTTAGAAAAGATTTTGCTAATGTACAGTATATGTTATTTTAAAAAGGATTATGATTGATAATCAATTGGCGCTGCTTTGTTTTACACAATCTTCTTAAAAAGTACTTTCATTTTCTTCTTTTTAACATTATCCCTTTACGACCTAAACGTCATATACTTCCTTTATTTGTGTGGGGTTAGAGTTAAGTTTAAGCAGGGGTCTGGGAAGTTTATACGTTGCCTTTGAAAATTACATAATAGTCTTTTAGTAGATTCGAGAGCGGATTTAGCTTTAGAGTTAGCACGTAAAATTGGTAGGTCTAGGTAATGAGTTATGGTTATTGTATTAATAATTCGTTAAAATTATACTGTGCTACGTCATGTAAGTTGTAGAAAATCAAAAAAAAAATTTTTATTATTTTCATAAAATATCGTAATATCACATGATCTGATATTACGCCCTTGGTTTAAGTCATTAAATGGTCGTTATACCATAAATGAAAAAATAGATTAAATGAAAAAAAAACACAAAGCCAGTACTTTTTACGGAACAGGTGTTTTAGCGGATGCTTCATGAGCTTCGTCCCACAGTACCAACTTCACATCTCAGTCTTTTTTTTTTGATTCTATCACACGTTATTGTTTATAAAACATTTAATTTCTCATTACTATAGAAGGTGACTTATCATAATGGTATTTTACATGTTTTGCCTAAAATTGTTGACCATAAATAATCACATTTACTTCATGGATAAGGTGTGAAGGCTCTTTATCATTGAAATTTTTTGCCAAGAAATGAACTGTACTACTAAATAAAATCCAAACATATTTTTTGGAAGATTTGGTGCATCATCCTAACTTATTAAAAAAAAATTGAAAATGTACGAAAGAATATGAGCGAAAAAGTTGATTTGTTTATGTGGTGGGAGGGGGAAGAAATCTTATTTTCTTTTGATAAAAAATGTATTTACATACAGAATTATGTACAGCACAGCAGATACAGGTGTACGGATTAGCAAATATGAACCTTATAAAATTGAAAGATTTTCATTTGTCACTCTTAAATGAAAGGGATCGTGTCACCAAAAAACTTGGATCATTTGTATTCGGTAAAATCCGTGAATTACGTTATAACAATGTGAAAAAATCAAGTTTAAGGAATGGTCAAATTTAATAAATTTATTCAATGTAAATTAATGATTAAGAATGTGAAAAAAAATGTTGTTTATTAGATTTCCATTAAAGAATTTATAAGTTTGAAAGAAAAGGGGGAATTTAATTGATTTATTTTATAGTTAAGTTAGTGAAAATAATAAATGATGATCTTACATTACTCAAATAAACATGATGCAAATCCCGCTGGTAAATTCAAATCTTTGTTATCGGTAAAACTTGTCCCGTTAAAAAAATTATCTTCAAAGAGATTATTAGTTTCTTGTGGCATCGTTATTTGTGTGATTCTGTCAAGAGTATTATTATTCGCGTCATTCATCGTTCGATTTATATGATTAGCATTCTCAGCTAAAGAATTAAAACGATTTCGTTGAGAAGTTGTTAAGACCATATTCCAAATTTTATTTGTCGCTAAATTAATTATATGTTGTCTTCGTATACGTAATCGGTAGGCTTCACGAATAATATTTCGTTTCATTAAACCTTTTCCTGTTAATCTTTGAAATCTTCTACCATTTCTTGCAAGAGCCGCAAGTACTTGTGCATTATTATTATAAGGAGGCTGGTCAATATTATTGTGAATTATGCGATTTCGAAAATCATTATATTCCTTTTGATTGTGAACTGCATACATTTTTAAAGGTTCGATAAGAACAAAATAACAAAACATCTTTTTTTAATTATCCGTGGTAGAAAAATTTTGTATTATATGTTATTAAGAGACTGATGATTCAATTTTAACGAATTGAACCAAAATTTGAAAAATGTCTCAAATAAAAATTTAAATCAAACCTGACATTTATATATGTAAATTATTTATTTTATTTATTTTAATTTAATTATAATTAATTTTATTTGATTTTCATTATTCATTAAAGATCTTATTTTGGAATCAAAACAAATAAAAGCATAATAAAATAAGATATTCAAGTCTGCGTGTTTGTTTTTGATATTTTTTAATTGAATCATATCATATGTTGTGTATTGCAAATCGAAAATCTAAATCGTAATCTTATTACTAACGTTAACGTAAATCTTATCTACTTTTTGCCAAATTTGTTCTTAATATGCCAATGATTTTAGTCGCCAAAAAATTATTTATATACTGTACGTTATAAATATTTATGGAAAGGTACCATCTCCCGATGTCTGTCTGATATCCATCCTGTGGTTAGACCGCAACAAAAAAAAAAAGAATTTTCGATTTTTTTTTTCTTTTTTTTTTTTAATAAAAAAATATGACTTTAAATTTCGGAAAAATTGCCAAAATTTCCTTACGATTAAGATGATTAAATATAGATTAAAAAATTATGTAAACTATAAAACGAAATATAAAAGAAATAATAATCTATTTAAATTTTTTTTTTTTTTTTTGGTTCTATTATCTATAGTATATTCTAAAATGAAGAATTTAAAAAAGATGTTGAATAATGTCCAGCAGGCAGCATTAAACTTTCAAAGCTATTATCATCATGGAAATTAATTCCATTAAACATGTAATTTCCAAAGGGTTGATTTGTTACTTGTGGTGTATTAATAGACGTCATCATGTTCGACATATCATCATCGCCATTGGATCGCGTTCGATTTTGAATGATATTATTTGCTTCATTGGCCAACCTTTCAAAATCATCCCGCTGAAGAGAAGTTAATCGTAAATTCCATATACTTTCTGTTGCAGAATTAATCATATGTTTATCACGTTTTCGTAATTGCCGAGCTTTTTCCTCCACATTTTTCTGCAAAAGGCCTTTCCCGGTTAATACCTTGGTTGTGAATTCGCTACTTGCATGAGCCACCAACATACTTGCGTTGTTATTATACGGAAGCTGCTGGATATTCTCGCAAGTTATAAGATAATCGATGAAATCGTGTTTTCGTGAACGTACATTTTGGTATTTTCTACTTCTTTGAGAATACATTTTAAAGTAGTTGAGGATATATTTTTTTTTTATAGAAAATGTATCGTGAATCGAAGGGGTTTTTTTTTGAACGTATATGACGAATATTGAGACTGGGCGTTTCTCTCAGAAAATTTATTACTTGAATAAAGGAAAAAAAAAATAACTTTTTTTCTACCATTAGACTTGTCATGAACTTCATTTATTTATATATATTTTTTTTTACCAGAAACATTTAATAATTGTCTTAACCTTCCATAAAAGTAAAATTCAAGCATATCGTCCTTTGGTCCATATTTGTGTAAATCAGAATGAAAGAAACGGGTTATATAACATTTACGAGAATGTAACCTTACTCGTTAGGTTTTAAAACACCAAATAAAATTTGAAACGTTGTTATCGTGAACATTTTACTTGTGATTGATATATTTGGTATCTTCAATCTCTTGGTCCTTAATTTGTTTGTAATGCATGCCGATTAATTATGCTATATTTGACTCTGGGATTTCTAATTTTGGTTAACTTTACTACAAAAAAGATGCAGGTTCTTATTACCTAAAAAGAGTGTGGGATGATATCATATGAAATATTAATTTCCATGTTGTTTATTATACGTGATACGAGATAGATCAACTTTTTCAATATGTAAGGGATCCGTTCAATATTACACAGGGAATGCATCAAATATATTCTTGAATGGTATATTTCCTGTCAAAGAAGACAAATTCATAAAAAATTGTCATTAGGTATGAGAATTTTTAATGATTGGCATTTGAAAAAAAAATATTTGTTTTCATTTGTACAGCAAGCATGGGCACATGTCCAAATTTTAAACTAAGCCCCTGTGTGGCGAAATCAAGCGAACCAATATTTTATGCATTTAGAATTAACTTTGTTAAATTAACATTTTAAATCAATGGCCCTTTGTTAATGTCGTATGTTTGCAGGAATTCATATTGTTCCAACCTTTTGTGTTACGTTACATCATTGTTTTTTGTATATTTCAATAATAAATAAATAAATAAATAAAAATATGCGACAATATATTGTTTCAAGTTTATTAGCATAATTAATTAAATATACATAACAAATGTTTGGTTAAATAATGACTCTTATGTTTTCTAAAATAAAAAATGATCATATATAATTTTTTCGTAATATTAATTAATAATGGGAAGGTACTCTTATCTATAGAATTATTTTTTTTTTTCACGTACATTAATATCTTTTGATGGGGGAAGTGCATAAAAAAAAGATCAAGGGAGTTATGGATTTTAAAATAAAATATTTTGAATCGAAAAAAAGTAATATAATAATAGATGATAAATGAACTCAACAGGAATGACTTTCAAGGAAATATAAATATTTATCTATATAGGAATGTGTTACGCCGAAATAAGTAAGTTCAATATAATTAATAACGCCGAATTGGGGAAGATCAAAAATTAGATTTAATAATAATATACATATATTCTAAGTTTAATATAAAAAAATTATTGTATATTAAAGGAAATTTGAATTTTCCCAACACCCTGGCATTATAGATTCGCAAACGTTGAAAACCGTTCCGTTATAAAAGTTATCCTCAAAACGACTATTTGTCACTTGTAAAGTTATGCCGGCGATCCTGTCCAAGGTATTTTCATTGTAAAATTGCATTCCGTTTTGATTAAAATTATTGGCATCGTTGGCCAATCTTTCAAATCTATCGCGTTGAAGGGTTGTTAAATGTAAGTTCCAGATTTTTTCCGTCGCAGATTTGATAACACGTCTATTACGAATTCGTAATCGGATAGCTTCCTTCTCTATATTTGATCTGAAGAGTCCTAACCCAGTTAATATTTTAATTATTGAATCACCGTTTCTTGCGTAAGCCGCGAGTACATTTGCATTGCCATTGCAAGGGAGTTGATAAATGATATTGTAATTAATACGGTCTATAAAATCGATTACTATCGAGCGAAACGATACATTTGGATTTCTTACAATTCTTTGTGGATGCATTTTGAGGAAAAGAAAATTTTATAGATCAGTTGTGGAAAAAAAAAACAGGGAAGTTATACGATAGTGATGATAAATCGTGGACGTTTTTATACATGATTCTTTGATAAAATCTTAATTTGTCTTGGAATCTCATTGGTGAATTCTTCTGAAACGTGAAGTCTCCGATTCTTCTTAATTTTTTCTCTAACTATTAATGTGATGCGTTCATATGTTTGTAAGATCGTAAATTATCGGCACCATGAACAAAATTATTGGTTTATCGGAGAATTTGAGTGTGGACGAACCAATACATTTAAGTTTTTAAACTAAAAATAATTCATCGCACAAAGTTAATAAGTGAATGTATCTAAATATTTGGTGCATACATTTATTTGTACTTAAAATTTGAGCGCAATTATGATGGGATGTTCAATCTAAAACTTTTTCTATGTCCTGTTGCTTTCCAATGATTAAATTTTAATTCGTTCACAATTGTTCAAAATATATTGAATAAAAAAAAAAAATAATGGTTGATTTTATTTATTTATTTATTTTAAAAAAAAATAAATACCCCACACTCGATGTAACGTAAACATAATAAACCTGGATTTCATTTTTATAATAAAAATTTGTTTAAGAACCAATAAATTTTTGTGATATATTATTATTTAATAAAATATTTTTATATTCTTATATTTAACATTAATAAAAGTCTATTGACAAAAAAAATATATTTATGGTTAGAAGATCCCCATATTGGTATATTCAAAGAAAAATACTTACTTTTGGAAAAAAGACAATAGGTGCGATACCGTATTCTATTGGTTTTATTACGCCACCCATGACAGATTTTTTTTTCTTAAATTCATGTATAATAGATCTTGGATACTCCATTAATAAATTGAAAATATTGAGATCTTTAAATTAAGGGAACCAATCACATCGTTCATCAGACAGAAACAAATTTTATTCATTGTCAGAATTCTTTTGATGGGGGTGATCTCAGCTGATGCACCCTGCATACATCATACATACTATTATTGAATGGGTTTAATAAATGAGTGTTACGATAAACAGTATACATTTTCTCATGAAATTAGTTCGTTACGTTATAATGACACTTGTCAGGATTATATATTATAATCAATTAATTTATGTCTGTCTAGTATGAATTTCATGTTTAAAGTTCAAACTTTTTTGATGATTTACTGTAACATTAAGTATTTCATGTATTTCATGTTTCCACATAATATTGTTAAGAACTTATCCAGAAATGATTTGGGTTATGTAATATGTATGCACCTGCAAAGTGATATAATAAATTACAACATTCAGCCCTGAAGATTGGAAAGTAAACACCCCCTTATTTTTACAAATTAAACGTCTTGGATGTTACAAAATATTGTTGAACAGGCTGTGCAGCACGTGAGCATGTGACCAAATTTTCATTCTATTGGTACGACATTTACCAAAAAAATTATCCATTTCCCTTTGTTTTCGTTTATATTGTTTTCGATAAATACAGTAAGTTCCAAAAAAACTATATGTTGTGTGAAATTCAATAGAATGGTAAGGTGCAATGCTTTGCATTTTGTGTATATACATTACAACATAATCCATAGTAACTTCCCAACCTTTCAGATGTTTACTTATTAAGGTTATTTCTATGGCAAACCGAATGACAAAATTGTGCTGTATGGATCAAATCCCTTTCAAATATGTAGAAAATTTAAAGTACGGCAGGAAAGAATTAAAATCATGTTATGCAATAATTTTGCTGGGACATAATTTAATGGATTTATCGTGTTGAAAAAAAAGTGACTGCAATTAAAAAGATAAATGGAAAACAAAAAAGCAAGTAATTTGTTTGGTTGGTCGAATAATAATTAATTATTTGTTTTATTAAGAATTAAATAGTTCTATATTAAATACAATTTTTATAACTCTATCGTCAAAAAGTTCATGTACTCTGATATTCTAAAAATAATGTTCTTTCATAATAAAATCTTCATCTCTTTTTTACCATTCTGTTATATTTGGAACAGAGCTCACTCATATCTTTAGGAAATTGACGTTTGGCGAGTTCGGTTGGTGATTCAATCAATTGAGCGACTAATCCCATTTCTACGTGCCACTATTATAAAAAAAAAAAATAAAAAAAAATTTAAAAAAAAATTTTTAAAATAAAAAATAAGTTTTCTTATATGGTACTTACTTCAATATGGCAATGAAAAGCCCATACACCTGGATTATCGGCTACAAAACGAATAACGGTCCATGACTCGGATGGTGAGGTAACAGTGTCTCGAACGATAGGATTTTTATAATTTAATTCACTTTCGACTACTTCGGTTCCATTTCCAATTCCAAGGACAAAAAATTTATGACCATGCATATGAAATGGATGTGAAACATTACCAGCATTGATTAGTCTTATTTCAATAACAGCATTTGGTTCTTCATCATAAACAAATGATACTTGATCTTTTGGCAATTCATTAGGATCTTCCCCATTCAATATCTTTTGAAGTGTGGGATTTTGAAAATCTGGTGAAAAACTTTGTCCATTAATAAATAAAATCGTAACATTTTTATCATTTGTACCGATCGTTGTATTCAATGTAAAAATTTTATAAACTGGCTCCGGTGCTGGTTTTGCATTTAAAGGAATTATATTTTTTATTGATAAATCTTTACATTTTTCATGTTGTTCATTGGATTCCTTTGTCGTTGGTTCATCATTTTTTGCCCCTTCATATTGAAGCATACCGACAACTTTATTATTTATAGCTGAATTAAAATTGATGGTTAAGTTGTCTCTTCTCGTACATTCTTCATTCATTGTAGCCCGAATCCAGTAATTTTTGATGGATTGATTTGCTTCGACGATTACAGAATATCTTTGCCCAATATTAATTGGAATTTTTTCGACAGTGTATGGCTCAAAATATTCCCCATCAACTTCAATGATTTCAATTTATGTTCGTCAATGGAAAATGTGAAGAGCATTTTCGCACTATGAATCATAAATAAGTGAATCAATAAATTTTTTATAATGTTTCATTTTAATTTTAATTTATTTTTATTACTAATCTTACCTTGTGTTAATTAAACGCAGACGATATTTCTGTCCTTCTTTGAATTTATAAACTGCCAACGGTGCATTCGGTGTACATTTAGACCCTTTTGTAGCAGCTGAGCAATCATAACTTCCTTTTCCGCTAATCAAACCAGAATCGGGAATCGGATCGCTGCCTTCGTATCCAGGTGCCATCCTCATAGATAACAAATTCGAAGCATTATCGTGATGCCAATCCGATAATGTAATTACATATTCTTCATCATAATTTTTTAGGTATGGATCATCTGGATCGTGAATTATTAGTGCTCCTCGTAAGCCATCAACATATTGTGCAAGATAATGTGAATGCCTGATCATTTAATGAAAGGAATGAATAATTTATTTAATACAAAAAAATTTTTTTTAATGAATGAACAATGCGAGTGAAACACGTCTTACGTACCACCAATAAGTACCGACACTATCATGAGTGGAGAAATTATAAACTAATGAAAAATCGTTTGGAATTGGACATTGCGTCTAATAATTTTCAAAAATTAAATATGCATGAAAACATTAAAACGAGATTTAGAATATATATACAATATTGATATTTATGAAAACTTACAAATCCTGGAGCACCGTCGTACCAATTTTTTTCTTTCTGAAACATACCATGCCAATGTATCGACGCAGGTTGCTCAAAATAATTTGTTACATTTACAACAATTCGATCACCTTTATTTGCTCTTATAATTGGTCCAGGATAAACATCATTTGCTGTCCATACCCTTTTTTCAAAGCCATCAGGCGACAAGCTTTTATATCTTAAGTTCAAATTATAAAATCGGGTAACCGGATTTCTGGTGAGTGGAAGATGAGTTAAGGGAGAAAAATAATCTGTGACAAGTGTACCTTGTTCATGGGTTGTAGTTATTGGGATAGAGTAACACGATAATATATGAAAAGAGAATAATAGAAATAAAATTCTCATTCTTTTATATATGTATATATATTTTTGTTAATATCTTTTATAATAATTTAAAATATTTTTTATTGAGTTTGAATTCATAATCAACACCCTTTTATAATGAAAACAAAGAATATAACTTCGCGCGAATTATATTCATTCATTACGCAAATGAGTTACTTGATAATTTCTTTGGCGCATTGCATTTGGAAAGGAAAACGAGACAAGAAATTTATTTGCATTTGTTATAATTAGGATTTCCATTTTTATTCTTTTGATCGGATGAGAATTAAAATTCCCGTTAAACTAAAAAGTTTAGATCAAAACAAGTTAGAAATTTTTTTTACGTGCGGTAGCCTCACAAAACCTTCATTATTATGAAAGTAAATTTATACAAATTACAAATAAAACAAGTTTAGACAATCAACTTTATTTATAATAAATAAAAAATGTTGTTATTTGCGGCAAAACCAAAATAATTAACCTTAAGCGGTTAAAATTTGTTTTCAAAATTTCATATGAATTTCCAAATGAAGTAACTTTTAAAAATAGCTAACTCACCAAATTTTGAAAGAATCTTTTCGTTTACTTTATTTTATTCTATTTATATCTTTATTTTTTGTTAATTAAAAAATTAAAAGAAACGATGAAATTTGACATATGGTTGGGCGCAAGGCTAGGAGATTTCGTTAGACCAGCAATCTTATTGGAAAAATTCTATGATAAAAATACATGTTCAAGTTTTAGTATGACAATGTATGAAATGAAAAATCTTAAACACGTGAATTTGTTTCACGTGATTTATTAAATGATCATTTTCAATTTGGAAATAGGCTGGGTATCCAAAATTTTTTGTGGCATAACAGGGACCATTTTTCTCATCAGCCAATCAGGATTAGATAGTTTTTTTTTGGTCTTTAACTCTAAGCCTCAATTGTCAATCCTGTTGCGCCACAAAAATTTCAAACGCATTGGTTTATTAAAATTAGCCACATTATACACATGAGTCGAGCCTTTTTTAGGGTCATATAACGATAATAAATATTCTTTATTTCACTTTTATTCTGAATAAAAAAATGATTCTATAACGCGGAGAAAAAATTTAGAGCTTTAAATAAATATATTCGTATTGATAATTACAGCCATGTTGGGTTTACATCACACAGTATAAAATATATTAAACAAAAAAAAAATTATTATGAAATTATCACCAAATTGATTTAAAACTATTTTTAAATAACTTTTTCCCTAGGAATGATTCTGATGTTCAATTCTTTACAGATGGTGATCGTTGATGTTTCAACCTCAAGGGGCGCTTTCATATCTACCAATTCAACATCATATTTCCTATAAAGCGAAGCTAGTATCGTTTTCATCTCAACAATTGCAACCTTTCTACCTAGACAAATTCTCGAACCTCCACCAAACATTGAAAATGAATTTTTATGTTGATTTTCAATCTCTTGGGGATCATAAAATCTTTCTGGATTAAATTTTTCAGGATCCTTCCAATAAAGTGGGTTGTTGTTTATTCCACGAACGTACATTATAAATAATATATCGCTTGGCCATTGGTATCCTGCTACTTCATCAGGTTTATTACTATATCTTGAAACCATGCTAACGGTAGGTCTTATTCTAGATGCTTCTTTTATTATTGCTTCACAATATCTTAATTTTTCAAGATCTTCTAACGTTATTTGTCTTGTTGTATCATTCTTGAAAACTGATTCAATCTCTTGAAACAATTTCTTTTTAACGTTTGGATAATGTGAAATATAATATAATGCGAAACAGAGAGTATTCACAGTCTAAAAAAAAAAAAAAATTTAACGTAAATCAAGTAATCCGATAAAATATTGTATAATCGTATATATAATACATTTATTACATACCGTATCTGTACCAGCCACAAATGCATCAAACATAACGCCACGTATTTCATCGTCGGTCATTGGTCTCGATAATGATGGATCAACATTTTTTTGGGGATGAGGGTCACATGGAGTATTAGCAACGATCAAAGTTGTTAACAAATCAAGTTGGTTTGAGTCATTATTTAGACCACCATTTTCGATTTCTTTTCTTCTCCTTTTAATAATATTTAGCAATCTTCCATACAGATAATAATTATTAGATAACATTGTATTCACACGACTTCCAATCAAAGGCAAATCTCTTAAAATTTTTGGTACAAATAAAATTTGATTATCTGATACAAAAATGTTTATACTTTCAACAAAATCTTCGGATTCGGCCATTTCTTTGGTGATTACATCATTTTTAATCGTACGATGATAATTTTTTATTGTAGAGATATGTTTGCTTGTTGTCAATAAAGATATAAAATCGCAAGTGAATCGACGCATCCAAGTTGACATGTCAATAACGATTGAATCGTCATCTTTTGGTTTCAAATCCATCCAACTACTTGACATTTCTTCAAATAATTGATTTAAATATTTGCTGGTACTATTAGCATAACTTAACGGCATAACAGCCTGAGAAAAAATTTGACGATTAAATTTCCAAAATTTGAAATCATGATTCAATCCTACTCCCTTTTTTTCGAGATCAAATAAATCCAAAAGACCATTATTGGCGGTTCTCATTACATGATTATTTACAGATGATAACAAAAATTTTTCAACATATTCGGCGCGAGTAATTACTATTTGTCTATTGCCAGCAATATTTAATTCAAATACACCATTATGTCCATAAATTTTGTTTAAATCATGAAACCAAGCATCGATATCGCCTTTAAAAATTGCGAAACTACCTATTAATGGCAATGGTAATGGTCCAGGAAGCGGATTAATACGAGTAAAGTGTTTATAATAAAAATAACAGACATATGAACAAATTGTAAATAATGTTGCGAGAAAAAGATCTGTAGGTTTAATAACACTGGTGAAAAATTTATATAATAAACCCATGATTTATGGTATTATTTATTTTTTATTTTATAGAGATTGAGATGGTTTTTTGAAGTTTTCGTTTTTTTTGTCGTATTATATATATATGTTTTTCTAAACATTTATTTTTTTGATAAACAAAAATAAGCATTGCGTGAAACCTATTATATTAAAAGCACGGTTTCATATGGATTATTAATTAATCATCAACAAACTTTCTTAAATTAAGACAATCGTCCAATAAAAAAAAGAAAATCATCGAAAAGAATTAATATTGTTCAAACTGTGATATGTCATGTGAAAATCTCAATTTTTTCATTTGCCATTTAATTTTTAGGTCATCATCCATTTTAGGAAATTCGTTATTAATATCTAATTACAGCACGGTTTCTCTAAATCAATGTTCCCGAAAGGACATTCTCCCGAAAACCTTTGACGGATTTATCATAATGTTTCGGGAAACGTGGCGTTAGAATCATGTCGACATTGGATCTCGATTTATGCGTTTTAATTAATGCACAAATGCGTTAATGTCTGACAAATCGGGATCCGCATTTGGGATATCCTAAATGACCATTTCAAGACATATGACCTAGGAAATTAAGGATCTATTAAAATCGAGACCTTTATTTATTGTGCCCGATATTTGTCATATGTTGATCATTGTTGTGAAGTGGTCATTCATTGAGAAAATATTCGAAATGATAATTTCGGACATTAACGCATTTGGTCTACAACAATCCTATTAATAATCATTATTCAGCCATATTTTTATCTAAGGCACTAAAATTATGAAAGAAGAATTTTAATAGGTAGTTCAAAATTTTAAGTATAAACTAAAATTTAGTAAGCATTTGCTAATAGCTTGGATAAGACAAAATTTGCCACAGTCCAATAAAAAATATTGGGCTATGTCCAATAATATTGTCCAATAGTTTTTAACATATTAATTATACTTCGTTAAAATACTAACACTTCTTGGCATGTTATGTGATAATACATTTATATATGAAGTATATATTTATAATTATATTAATCATACATATTAATAGTAATAATTATAGAATTTGTAATATAGTTTTTTTATATAATTTTATTAAATAAAATTAAAGTAATTGTTTAATTACAAAGGTTGTAGCTATTTGTAATATAAAGTATAATTTTTATAGCTTTCTTTAAATAATTATAATATTACTTTAAATGGAACTAGATATTTGTCCAATAGTCCAAAAGACTATCATTGAATAGCATAGCTAAATTTGCTAATATCAATTTTATCGTTTATTATAGGTCTCTAGACATTCGAAAGAAACACCATTCATATTAATCCGCAAAGAAAATATCGCAAATAAAATTTTCCGAGTAATTTTTCGGCAAGAATATTTTTAACGAACCTATAAAATAATCATTGGATCGATTATTGAAACATCCAAGAATTATTCCATATGATCGTTTTGATTTTGATGATGTAAATAATGTACCTCTTGTGTTTACAAGCATGAAATCTAGATCATCGGTTACCTCTAGGGGCTTACTCACCGGTATTTGTGAGAAAGTTAGAGAAAATGTTATACTGTGGTGGTGATGCAAAATTTGACGAATAAGACGACCAGATCTATCACAATAACAATCGATGGCATAATTATTAAGGTTTTTGAACATATGTAAAAAAAAAGGATCTTAATAACATGTATGTAATGAGTGTGTTTAGTTTCGCAATTCTGAAAACAGATGCACAAAGTATTGCCACGTGATATAAATTGCTATGCACAAAGTTTCTTGCGCATTTTCTTCACAATGTAAAGCCTGCAAATTAACAGCACTTCTGACTATAACGATAATTTTTTATCAAAGAAACAATTCAGTAGCATAATTCGGCGATCATTTAAAGGCTTAGACTTATTCCTGATTAGGATTAGCAGTACAAAATCGATCGATTTCAGATTTACGAATTAGTTTATTAATCTAGCGAAATAAAAAAAAAAAATAATAAAAAGCAAAAGAAAAAATAAATGGAAAAAATATATCTTACAGGGAACAAAATAAAATATAAGTACAGTCGTTAAAAATAAAGAATAAAAAAATATTTATAACGAAAACAAATGTTATGTATGTCAACGCTGAAGACCTGCAACGAGAATATATACGTGAGGATAATGTTAACTACCGATGTTTGGCCCGAATTTTGAATCCAGAGTAAATTTACTTTTGAAGGGCCACAACAACACCAAATGTATTTTTCGGATATCTGGTGAGCGAACCTTCCAGTTCTCGAATGATGGAAGGACCTCAATATCGATTAGTTTATTTCGCTCAGATTGACATTACCTATCCTTTTTTCCCAGTTCTGGACTACGAATGGAATCCCGATTATATTTCCGTTAATGTCAACTCCCCCGTCGTCCGGACCTCTAATAATTTCCAAATTAAAATAATGAAAATTACGTCATCATCGTCAAAGAACCAAGAACAACATTCACAATCATATGTAACTGTGGCCACGAAGAGCTTTAGATTTGTTGATTCATGTATCCTATTCTCCACTAATCCTCAGGCCCACCGAATGCGGGACTTCGGAAACTGGAAAGAACGTTCACGGCGAAACCGTGGCCACGATGAGCTTTCAATTCCCAGACATTTTATACCTAGTGACAGCGTAACTTCTGATACACAACGACTCAATAAATAATAACTCGGGGAGAAAACTCCATCTGTCCACTTGCATTTGATTCCAACTATTCTCAATGCAGCAATGACAGCTAATTCAAATTTCTACCCCTGGCAACAACAGACGACATGAATTCTTAAATTTATTTATTAAAAAAAATAAAGTTGAAATAAAATTTCGATTTTTCGTTTACCTTAAATTTTCTCAATTATAAGATATGGGTCATGGACTAGCAAAATGCCCCTTCGAGCCTTTTGTCAAAAATTTTTTTTATGATTTTATATAAGCTGAATATGCTTAACTATATGATAATCTAATTTTTGAACATAAACGTATAATAAATTATCGAAATATTCATATAAAACTTTCTTTTTCAAAAAAGATCGACAATCTA
>CAMKVN010000578.1:0-26788 GCA_946474995.1 Funneliformis geosporum
AAATTCACTATAGCTCTATAGCGAAGTTGAAGTTCAGGACATAAAATTCGTTATATCAAGGGTTGACTGTATAACTTCTCTTAATTTTGTTTTATTCAATCCTTTTCCATAAAAAGATAACTTATTCTTAATATTTTTTAAATAATAAGAATGTATTTTTGTTATACTTTCAAGCTTTTTAACATCAAGTCTTATATGTTTATCTTTAGTCATTATTTAAATTTCATTCACTACTTGCTTATGAAAAAATAATAGCAAATAGTTGAAATGCAAGTTTTTGTAAATGATATAGTTGATTTTTTATAGATCCTTACTAAATTTTAGGTGTATCTATTCCTTATACATAAGGTAGATCATAGGGTTTTAAAAAAGTCAAAATCGAGTAATAAGTTCTTTACAATCCCGTTCAGAATAATCTAAATTTTGCTAAAGAATTGAATGCTTCATTACAAAATCCTATACTTATAAAAAAATTAATTAGTATATATTTTTTAATATATTTTAGTGATAATATAAAAAAAGATAAAATAATATACCTTGATATTTAGGATAAAGATAATAACATAAAAGGTAAGTAGAATGTTGGAATTCAAGATAGCGACAATTAAATATTTGAATAGCATTGATTTTATAAGGATTGAAAAAGGAAATCGAAATATAAAAACTGCTAATTTAATCATTTATATAAAACAATCAGTTAAAGAAGCTGACTTTGCTTTAAGAATATTAATACATTCTTTAATATGAGCTTAAATCGATCAAATATGATAATAACTTGTAAAAAATTACTCATTTTATATTAAGTTGTATATATTAGAATTTGTAATAACATTTCTATGTTCTAGTAAAATCTATTAAATAATTTTTTATATTAAATTTTTAATGAAATAATAATAAATATAAAATATAAAAAAATTGTCTTACCCAATCAAAAACTAGATGAGCATGTAAAATTGAATTTGTTGTCATATATAATGAACCTATCTAGTTTTACACTATATTTGTAATCCATCAAGATTTATTTTTATATTTGTAAAATCTTATCATAAAATAGTACTGCTATAACATGAAATTTTAAAATATTTTGTAATTTTTCCACAATTTAAAATTATTTTTTATATATCATCAAGTTTTACTAAATCAGCTGATATTAATTTAATAGCATGGACTGCATATCTTAAATCCCATATATGACCAAATATTTCTTCAATTTTTTTTAGTAACTCGATAATTAGGAGTATTATTGGTAATAATAACTACAAATTTATTTATACCAATTCTTTTCATAATATCTGTTATTTTTAAAGCAAAAAATTCACTCGTATGTGAATCTGTAGAATAATTATGTAAAGTAACCAAATATTTCTTTTTATCAGATGTTATTATAATGTAATTATAAAGTGATTCTTACCATTTAGATGTCTATCTGTCTAATGCTTATTATAAAAAATTTATAATTATTGATTTTAATTTAAACATAGCAAAGTAATATTATTAGTTTTCATATCCCAGTTGAGTCAACAAACCAGGGTTTAGAAATTTTTATTTTTTATTTTTTTTATGATTGACCAATAAAATGCTAATTTTTAATATCATGTAATTGCTATTAAACATCTGATTTCATAATTGATAATCAATCAATCACAAATTTAATCATTAGAATTGAAAAGCTTGTTAATTCATTTTATTAAGTATCGCTTTAGCATTGAATGTACAAATATCACAATTAATTTGAGAAATTCAGAAAAAGTTAAGCTTTTCACTTTCCTTTGTCTTTACCACCTTGTTTTTACTTTAGACATTTTTTTGAAACAATGGTATTATCATTACAACTATTACAATGTGAAAACTCACCTTTTGTTGGCTTGACAACATCTAGATTTCTGCATTCAATGCAAATGTTCAGGTAGATCCTAGTTGAATAATATAGTTTCTCAACTTGTGATATACAAGACCATGAGTCATTAATGAAGACTTTTGAAATAACTTACGAATAGAATCCTTTACGTTATTATTAAACATATTCTTTGTATTATGATCAAATTCTTCGTCTTCATCTGAGTTTTTATGTTCGTGCTATTCATTTTTATTATAGTCATCCTCTTTTTCCATATTTTCTTAATTATCAGCTTCTTTATCATAATCAATCTCATCACGTTGTTTTGGTGTTATGGCTATTGCAAGATCACATGTATTATAAAATGACATATCACAGGTGTAGAAAATTGTATTTAAGAATCCTTACAGTACTATATTGTCTATTTCAGAAAGATTTTTTGCATTAAAAAAAGACACAGCTTCTCACACTCAACACAATTTACAATAATACCAACATTCTTTACGCGTGCAGCAGAAGGGCAAAATGGCTTATTATATTTTGTTTTTTTAATTTTTATGTTGCCTTTTTTTTCATCTTGGCATTCTTAAGCAAAGGTCTATGATCTTTCATTGTTTGCTTACCATATAGCTTTTCAAATAACTCATAATGTGAGTCTTCTCTAGGTATCAGGTCTAGAAGATGATATAATTGCTCAAAGTCTTCTGGAAACAACGAGGAGAACAACAAATGGTACAAGTTGATTCACCACATTTTTTGATTGAAAAAAAGTATGTCTTGTCATACAGCAATAGTTCAAAAATTCTTGAAAATGCGGCTTTAAATAAAGATACGTTTGTTATTTTATTTTTTTTTATTTTTTTTTTGCACAAGTAATCTAATTAAAACTTTTCTTACCCTTCATTTTAAATGTTCTGCAGTATGGTCTTTATAAGTAACGTTATCATTTATAAGCTGGATCATTTTCCAGAATCTCTCCATTTCTATTTCTAATGCTATGGTAAAGATTTCAAAAAGCTTGCCTTTGAGAGACTGACGGTTAAATGCATTACTGACCAAACAAATCAGATCTTAAAGGGTTGCAGCTAATTTTTTTTTCAAATTAGAATTTTCTTCAGCAATTTTATGAATTTCCTTCATTATATTACATTTTTCTAACAATTTTTTTGACTCTTCATTCATTCTAGATCATATTAAGCCAACGCTTTGTAATCCTAAATTCAAGATTGACATAATATGTTTAACAGGATTTTTCTATGAATATTGTGGTAGAGTTTGAACAGTAATAAAATAATCAAAATTTAATGCAAGAAAAAGACAAATATATGAGAGTTAGACATGAGCATATGTGCAATGATGATCAGGTCCACTATCTGTATAAAGACATAACACATGTTTGTTTATAAGCTTTTTATTAAAAAGTATATCATACAATTCCATTGCATGATGAAGAGGTGAAGAAGGCTAAAAAATTGGATCTTTTAACCTAATATGTACTTTTCCTGTATAGAAATCACCATTAATTAATTTGGGTATATTTCATTCTATTATTACACTTGGTATAATTCCTAATTTAGTGTAATTATGATCAGCAACTGCAAATCTAGTGTTCTTATTGACTACAACTCTTTTTCCCCTTTCTACTGCAACAACTGGAAATCTAAGCTCTTTAAATTTGCAACGATGTTTATCATCTAAAAAGACCAGATTAGTGATATTACGAAATTTTATAGCAAATTCTTTCTTGTAGTGAAATAATGCTGATGTGTAATAAACATCTTGATGGTAAACTCGTAATTGTCATATTTAAACCATGAATTTTAGAGGTAACCGACTGGTAAATTGCAAACTACTAAATTGTGTTAGATTTTTGGGCTAAAACTGCAATCATAACTATTGCACACTAGGAATTGGTGTTTCAGGTGAACATTCATGTTCAATTTTATGTAGAAGATCATTTACTGAGATTGCAGTTGCAAGATGTACAACTATATCATGCCTATGTTCATCCACAGCAGTTATAGCATCTGCTACTTTTCCTGCAAGAAACTGAGTTGCGATTTCTAAAAGACATCATATTTATCGGGTCTTTTACTATTATGTTTACATAGATTAGCAGTAATTTTTGGATCCCTAAGTTCTAAAATACGCTTATCTATTTTTTCTGATTTGAAGTCTCAGCTGTAGAGGTGTCGCCTGTTAACATTCGATAAATTGTTTAAAGTATTGATGGCTTAGCTTTTGAAAGAAGTAGATCAAAGGTATGTATATAATTATTTTGCATTATTTTTATATGAAAAGAGGTACTTCAACTTGCAATTCATTTACAATTTGCTTATTCTCTTATATCATTATTATTTCATCAGCTTGATTATCAATTTTTCATATTGAGATTGCGTTAAAAGCATTGTTACCAGAATTAAATCAGTATTCTCCAATTTAAAGGAAAATGCATGAGATAAATTCTGGATATAACATATTCTTTGGCTGTAATGCAAATTATTTCATTAGTTATTTGGTTATTTATATTAATATCTTTAAATATTCTTTTTATCTACTTATATAGGATTGATTGGTAGGTATTCTTCAATATCAACTGGCTTCTATGGTGGTAAATCAGTAAGCAATTATTAAAGATGATAATATTTGGATTTATCAACAGCTGTCACCTAAACATTTTGCTTATAGATTTTGATTATTGTGGCTTGGTCAATGGTTTGTATAAAAGTTTTTGATGCATGATTTATAGCAGTAATATTGCATTGGCATTACAGAAACCTGATATAATTTGAGATAGCAATAATGAAACTATCAAATACATTATAGAGCCAATTGAAATTTTCCATTAACATCTATAATGATGTAACGTATAGAGCAAGAGCTTAGCAATACAAATTAAGTTCATTTGCATCAAAGGTTTTTTATGATTGCTTATATAATTCTAGATCTACGTGACCAAAAACTCAACAGGTATGTGATAACTATATTTTTCAAATTTCTGGTGATTATGCATATCAACATACCAAATTGTCTCAGTCAAGCTAATAATAAATTGTTTCCTTATGTATTAGCATATAATTGAGTAGATCATTTTCTACCATTACTGTGAATCCAATCAACAAGATCATTGTGTAATGTTAGTTTACAATTTATTTCATCTGATTGTAAAAAAGCTGGTAAATACAACTGAGTTCAGCATGCATTTAGCATCAGTATTATAAGGCCATTTTGTTGTGATTCCATATTAGAAGTTGTATCATTATCGATTTTAAGTCGATAATATATATGTATTCCTATATTTTTTGTAAGTTCTATAATGTTACAATTAAGACTGACTTGGATTGTAGTGTTTTATTCATCTCAATATAATTTAGTACTTCAGAATTTGTCACAGCAATATTGCACTTGAAAGATAAGTTCTTTAGATATAAGCTTTACAAAAAAATCTTTTATTGTCATTTTATAAGGAATAGGATAGATATACTATCCATGAAGAACTTATGATCCTTTAGAGATGCGAATATTTGCAAATGGTATATTTGTTGAAGGTCAATGAAAAGGTAGGTTTAAAGTTAAGAAGAAGTTTATTCTATTTTGTTTCTTTACTCCTTTTTTTATAGCTCACGTACACAATTTTATTGAATTTGCATGATAAAAATCTGTTTTGAGTTTTACATTAAGGGGCGCAGTCAAAAGAGGAAATCATTATCATATGAAATTCTTTTAATTCGCTAATAATTTATAATGCAAGGTCTATATTATTATATAATAACTAATTTGATTTATAAAATTGTTAATTAATGATTATGTAAATGATATCTTATTGGTTAGCCAATTCAACAATTTAACTAACCATTTCGTTTTTTCATATTTGTTATCATTTATGGTAAAACTTATTGAGTAGAAAACAGAAATTATTTTATCTTTATTAAAAATCATTAAACTTAATAAATAATTCTCATTTATTAAAGTCAATTATATTATAAATGCGCAGTACAGAAAATTTTTTAATATATGAAATTTTTGTAAAAATCCGGGGGTCAACATGAAGCCAATTTTGATATGAAAACCAATAATATTAGTTTGTTCCGCCTTATACATTTTTATGATCAAATTTCAAAATCACGTGCTTTTATGCAATTATCACGATTTCGATTGGTTGATCAATATATCGTCTCATGTGTGTTTATCATTTTTATCTATAACACACGATATGATTTTTCTTAATGGTATATAAATTTTGGGTACATGTATTTCAAAAAAAAATCCTTCCCTTCTCTTTTTTTTTTTAGTTCGAACTCTTCTCTTCTTTTCTGTTCGTCTATCCTTTTTTTCCCTTTAACTTATCCTGTTCCTGTTCTCTCTCCATCTTTCCCAGTCTTTCGCAAGACACATTCTGTTTTTGTGTCCCCCCTCCACATATGAATAAAAACCTTTATATTTTATTACCCATGTATATAAACTTTTTTTTCACAGGAGTTCTTTGAAAAGCAGCATGTAAAAGGTCTACTGGTTCTGGAGGAGGGATTGGTTATGTACCTTCCTTTTATGGTCAAAGAACTTCACCAGATAGAAACTGGTCACCAAACTTCCAGAACGGATAACTGGGTACCAAACGCCCAGAAGAGACAGAACTGGGAAACAAACCGCCCAAGAAGGAATATCTTGGGGCATGGCAGAGGGAAATATATATATAATAAAAAAAATAAAAATAAATTTTAGATAGAAACAAAAAGCAGGGTTGGAAAATACAATATTAGTACAATGATTAGTACAGTTAGTATAGTTAGTACATTATAATGATCTAGTACATATAAAAATTCCCAACCCTGCCCAAAGGCACTCTCTCCTTGCATCGTTGGATTGTGGGTTAGATAGACTGGTAATTTTGCTTGGTAGATGAGAGCACATTTTTTTTTTGGGTTGCGATAAGTACTGACGTCCTCGCCGTGCAACCTGGGTACTAGTGTGATTCTAGTAGCGAACAAGTACTATTATATTTGCCAGTTCGTTTCGTTTAGGATCTTAATCTTTGCGTCCTTTATTTGTGTAAATTTTTTCTCTATATATTCGTGGTTTTCAATAACAATAAAGTTGTAACTTGAACATGATGGGAATTTTTTAAAATCTATTTACTATGAATAAATAAATTGTAGAATAAAAATTGTTTGAATATATATATATTTATTTTAATTTCAATTGATGAAATAGAATTAAGAAAATTATTCCTGATACGCCTAGCTGTATTACTCTTGGTCGTCTCCTTTCCGTTGTTGAATTATCGTTGAGAAACTTTGGATCCCTGCTTGATATTGTGCTATTTTGATAAAAAGGGTGAGCTTTAGGATATTTTTCAGTTGCTAATTCCTCCAACTAACATTTATTTTAATTGCTTCTGTTCTACAAAGAGGCCACTGTTTTACTTACGATAACGGGGCAGAATCAATGTCAAAGGGTCGTATGGCGATATCCAAGTCACGACATCAACATCAGGTGCTGCTTATACGATCTTTTTGAGTTTATGAAAATGATCTCAAGGTTAGTAAATGACGCGTTATTCTATAATTATTGCTACTACTTTTGATGCAGTATCTCTTTTCTTTTTTTTGCGAGGATACAACATCCACCATTTTCAATTCTAGTATCGATGAGGAAATGACATTTAATGAAGAAAATGTTGTGATATCGGCCGTGATAATGAAGGTGCATTTATTTTCCAAGTTAATGATATGGAAAATTTTACGAACCGGTAAGTATCATTTTGCGCTTGCACAAGCTTCGATTTTTGTAGAGACCATCTAACTGTCATTGCAATATAAATATCAGGACATGAATGATGATATAAATGGAAGCTCAGTACGAGACATTATTTTGAAGATATCTCGTACGATCTGGGGAAAAATGCAGCTATCACAAGTAAGATTTTGATACGCTGTGGTGCGAAATTAAGAATCTCCTACCTAAACTTCATTTATCGTGCATGGATCCACTATGTTTGAGCTGCGAAGCAAAGTATATGCAAGAACCACCACAAATAATGACAAAAGTCAATAATAGGTATAATTGTTCCATTTATAGTTTATACACAAGACACTCGATTCACAAGAGGCGAAATAGAGATGACGTCACAGACATTACATGCACTTAATCAAAAAGAATTCCGCGAGGAGTGCTGACCGAACAGTCACAATAAGCGCCAAACCTCCTAAAACCAGTTGGTAATGTTCCGAATACAAACGAAGAAGATCGCGAAAATCAATCAGCTTCCCATATAAGCTATGTGTTATTGATGCGACACAATAAAGACAACAAATCAGAGGATATGATGTACATGCCCATCCATCGATTTGTTGATCATTAATACACTTGGGGAAATCTCTTCCAATTGATCTTGATCGGAATAGATCTAGGTTCAATAACAAAATGTTCTTCTCGGGTAGACTTCCTTTTGCCGGTAAAATTGGTACGAGAGGAGGATTGGAATGGCTCTTCATGATATTAATGAGAAATTTAATTAAATTGAATCTGATTTTTGGTGACATTGAGATTATAATTGTTCTGCAGCGGCAGGGCTGAAGTTGCGCTTTTATGCAATTTATGGATCGCTGGCTACTTAGTTTATACCGAAAGTGAATGTACATTACAGGTCACAACTCATTTTCTGTCTGTAATTATTACTAACCTCAGGATCGAATTTACTATCCATTTTGTGAATAATATTATACGCATAATTAGGACATAGGAAATGAAAAATCATTGTACGGGGATGTTGTTAAAACTATCTCTTCAATGCTAAGGATTTTACTTAATAAATAAAAGCAATTTTAAATTTGGGAACGTTGTCAGAAAGACGTCATTTTAAAAGGGGACAATTCATGATGACGGTTCACAAATTTTATTATAAAATAATTATATTCCTTAAATGGATGAGGGGGGTTCAAAATTTCTTTAAAGTTTTAATAACGTCATTTCAGACCCCCTATTAAAGTCATATGATCCGTATTCCAAAATCTATAATGTTTTTTATTTTATAAAAATATTTATTTTGTATTATATTAAAAATAATTAAAAAAATATTTATCATTAATGGATAATAATGTTAATAAAAATTATATGATTTGAAAAAAATCTATATTACGGAAATCAATTCTTTCAACTTTTTTTATTTAACGAATGAGCAAGTCAGAAATAACCGGACGATGATCACTAATATACATTTCATCGTAAAGGTTCGACACCACCCCATGACTGATCACCCCGACAGCTCGTGTTGAAATGCTAATGTTATCAACTAAGATGAAATCAATCCTTTCTTGTTTCGTATCTTTTGAAAATCCCGTAAAAGTTTTCGAAAAGCCAAATGATCCTCCTTTAAGACCATTAATCTCATAACGAGTATCGGCGAAAATCATAGTGGACAAATTCGTAATAGATTCTTGATCCTTTGATTTAATATCTTGATGCTTTACTCCTGTAAGTAATTTATAAGGCTCAGCGCTTTCTTCACAATTAAAGTCGCCCGATAAAAACACTTTTAGTGTTGGTGAACTTGATGAAGCTAATTTACGAGCATGGTTCAATAACAATTTAGAGCTTTCTAATCGAGCCTTTGTTCCTAAGTGATCAAAATGGGTATTGATCCAAACAAATGTAGTATTTGTCAATAAATCTTGGAATCTGTAAAAGGATAAATGAAGTCGATTAAAGAAGTAGATATAAATAAATAAGATTGATAGTATTAAAAAAAAAAGAACCTTGCTTGAGTAACAACACCTACATATATAAAAGAAACATAGTTAATATTACGTTACATTTTTAGGAATGTTTTTTTTTTTGTAAAACTACTTACGCGTAAGAGCGGCGTCCCAGCCTATGCTACCGGGAATATCTGGGTTCTGTAATCATAAAACATATGATTGATCGTTATAAAGGTAAAATACATATATAAAAATAGAAATAAAATAACCTCTGAGAGCCAAAAATGTTTAGAATCCAATAATTTCAATCGATTTCTATGGTTTAAAAATATTAGTCGTTTAAAAAAAAAAAAAAAAAAAAAATTGGAATTAAAAGACAAAATTAGTTGGACATAATAATTACTTGTTATAAAAAATTGGCACAAACTCTCCTGATTTCTTCCCATCATCTCTTCCAACTCCTATCCAACCCCAACTAGAACCAAGCAAAAGCTCCAAATCTTTGATTTGGTTATACAAAGCTTCCTAATTTAATAAACATGGTTCATTACACACACAAAAGAATTGTTTCGAAAATAAGGTTTCTTTACCTGTAAACCAACTAGGTCAATTCTGTGAAAAAGTATTGTGTCGGCAACTTTAACTCGTCTAACCTGCCATGGGGTTTCGCCTTGAGTTACAATTGATGAAACCTTATTTACAGAAGTGGTAGGAACATCATTATTATCAAAGCGTACGTTAAAAGTTGCAACACGAAATATATTTGATTCAATCATATTTAAAAATTCAAGTTTAAATATATACAATGGTCATTTAAAGTTTGTATTAAAAAAAACCGGTTTTTTTACAGGTTAATAAACAAACAATTGTCATTCCAATTAAATGATAAAACAAAAACGTGATCCGAATTGAGCACATTGAGCCGCTGAAGGCACGCGGAAATGCATTCATATTCTGCATAGAATTCCCGTATCAGGTTTAAAATATTGTTCTCCTCTACCTTATCAACCACTCCCTTATTATCCATTTCTCTATATAATAAGTACATACTTTTTTTTTTTTTTTTTTTTTTTATAATTTATAAATTATAAAAAAAATATTACCCTCAAAACATGTCGGATAGAATTTCGTCTCAAAGTGATTATTCAGATAACGAGGATATGTATGTACATAATATGACCTTGAAGCAGGCAAAACAGTTATTGAATAGTCCTCGTTCTCGACAAATTATTACACTTGCAAGTTGTGGTAAAAAGGTTGGTGTGGTCGAATGTGGCGATCCCAATGGGTACCCTGTTCTTTGGTTCACAGGTTAGTATTCATAAATTTATTTCGAAAAATAGATAACAAACCTATATGTTGTCAATAATAATAATCATCATCATTCCCCCTCTTTTGTTCCTCCTTTATTAAAGGTAATATGGGACCCGCACTTTCAATCCTCTTATATCATAATATCGCCAAACGACATCGTATACGTTTTGTATGCGTTGACCGCCCTGGATATAATTCTAGTGACGATATATATTCTGAACCCGGAGTTCCGGACCTTTTCGAATTTGCTGATATGATTAATGAATTAACTTTAATATTAAGAATGTGGCAATTCGGTTTGGCAACTTTTTCGTTAGGGGCAGTTTATGGATTGGCTTATTCTTTAAATTTTCCAGAGAGGTTAAAAGGACCAATATTTATGGTTTCCCCTTGGCTTTCAGTCAAAACACCAGGAACTTCAACCATGTATAAAGGAATTGCTAGATACGCACCAAATTTTTTAATACGTACAACTTTGAGCACGCTTCCACATATGAACAATTTTTTTAATATGTGGAGCACATTAGGTTCCTCCCCTGTAAAATCACCAAAACGTGTATCAACCTCAACCTCCACTTCTACAACGTCGGATGATGACGATGACATTGGAGATGTTTCAAACATAGCATTTGCAATCTCACCCGGAAGGAGTTACATTCATCAACAAATATATGCAAATGGGTTATGGAATCTTCAAAATAGGACGGGCGCACATTGTGATGCGATGGTAGCATTAGAAAAAGTGAGTTGGGGTTATTCGTATGAGGAAACGTCTTATCCAATAGAAGCGTTTGTCGGAGACATTGATGAAAATGTTCCGATTCAAGCTTGGATGTACATGAATAATAGAATGAATAATATTGAACTTAATGTAATTGAAGGTGGTGGGCATTATTTATTATATAGAATGGACTTTATGGAAGATTTATTTACACAAATTGAACGTTCAATGTATTCGTAGAAAATCTCATAGCATTCATTTTTTAGCATCATTGTATACAATATCGACATGTAATTATTATTTTGGTTTTTTTCATATTAGATTTATATTTATATTATAATTAAGGTAAAAGGATTTAAAGATCAATTATAAACATTTTATAATTTATAAAGGAAATACGTGAATAAATGAAATTTGTGATAGAAAAAATCTTGCTATAATAATGATTCATGATTTCCAAAAAAAAAAAGACAATGTTACCCTTGTTATGTTGAGACTACCAAAACTGCTGATGGAACGAGACCTATAAATGAAAATTGCATGTTAGGAAAGAACATATAAACCTGAAATAATATGAGGCGAATGCTGAGAAAATCCTCTCCACCCCCCCCCCAAAATTTTTAGGTAATAAATGTTCTGAACCAGATGATCAATCAAAACTTGCACTTTGGAAATAATTTTTGATAAAAATTTTCAATTTGGTCACCTTTTCCAGAGCTCACCCCACATATATTCTCGTACTTACTCAATTCCTTTAAAGTTTTGTTCCGTTCATCACCATCAAGAATTTTTCTACAAGGCAACAAAATCATACATGTTAGAGCTGAAGATAAAATAATTTACTTGTATTTCGTTGAATTCTAGTAACCTTGGAAAAGTTGTCATCAATTTAAAAGATCCGGGAACGTGCTGCCCAACAAGCTCATATACTACTTCCAAAGTATCCGTAGCTTGAAAAGTGTGAATAATAGGAGAACCTGAAGGTTGTCGAATCTGCATTGAGAGATTCAATGATATGAATAAATTATGAAGCAAATGGTTGACTTACATAAGTTTATATGAATGAATAATATTAAACCTGCAATCGTGCTTCGGTATATTCTTTTGGGGCGAGAGAGGATTCAGAAGCTTCTTTTTTTTGTTCATCGAGGGCCGCCTGTTTAGCAGCTTCACGCTATATACAAATATGTCGGAATTAATTTCAAAAAGTAATCATGTAATCATAAAGAAATAAGAATTTACACATTACTTTGGCCGTACGTTCTTTTTTATCAGCTTCAATCTGTGCTTTTATTTTAGCCTTTGCTAGCCTTTCTTCTTCTTTCTCCTTCTTTTTAGCCAACAATATCTTTTGCATTTCTTTTTCTTCCAACTTTTCTTTAGCTTCGGTTAAATCTTTACCTGTCTTTCTTCGGACCTTTTCCCGACGTTTCTCTTCTTCCTTTTCTTGAAGAAGGCGCAATTCCTTTTTTTCGGCTAAAATTCTCTTCAGCTCTTCGCGTTTAGCCACCTTCTCTTCCTCTGTAAGTGGCTTGATAGGGGTTGTTGATTCGGAAAAATTTACGTGTCCTACGTAAAATTTCATATTCATTTAAGTTATCTCGAATTTTGAATGAATTTTGTGATTAAATTTTACCTGATCTGGATGCGTGACGTTCCGCAGCAACTCCTATTAAGTTCGGTAAATTCAATTGTAGGGAGAAAGATAAATTATCTAAAAAAGAAATGCAAAAGAAAAAAATAAACAAAAAAATATTTTAATAAACTTTACCATCGCGAAACAATTTTTGACAATCATCACATTTTAATGATTGTGCTGTTTGTTCTCCATCTTGAATTTCTCCGTCTAAACTCGGATCTCTATATCCAGAAGACGAAGCTATCGCTACACTTCCTGATGCTTCTCCACTAGGTTGTCCACCTAAAGATTGTCCACCTGCCGGTTCGTCAAGGTCTCCGGGGTGAGAAAGTAACCTTATTAATGAGACAACATATGATGAATAATATTATGAAAATAACGTACGAAAAAAAGATTTACAATTTTGGAGCAATTTTTGCTTACCAATCCATTGCAGGTTGCAAACCTGCTCCTTTGGTTGCTTGAAAGGCTCGTGCCCTACGTTATATATATATATATATTTGTTTAAGGTGAATTTCAATAGTTCACGAAATCAAACTTTTTTACTTACACTTTATCAGGTGGAAATCCCATTTCAACTAAAGTATCATGATCAGATTTTGAACTCATTTTTTTACTCGTTTAATATTTTAAATGCAATTAAGGAATTTCGGAAACAAGGATAATTCGATCCACCACTGATCATCATTCATTATTATATATGATGATTGATAGTTTCACATGCCCAAAAATGTAAATTCTAACACACTATAAAAGTAATATGAATAACCTTCATTAATTATCAAAAAACCATGTCTGCATTATTTACAAAACGACTATCCAAAGAATTAGTTGATCTTAAAATTAACCCACCGGCAGGAATTGAAGTAATTGAAGCAGACACGTTTAAAAGCTGGAAGTTAACCCTTGATGGTGTGGATGGAACGTTATACGCTGGTGAACGGTTCACTTTGGAATTTCGGTTTAGTCCTAACTATCCCATGGAATCTCCTGAAGTCGTTTTCATAGGTGATATACCAACACACCCACACATTTACACCAATGGTCATATATGCTTAAACGTCTTATATAATCAATGGAGCCCAGTCTTGAGTGTTCGTTCTGTTTGCCTTTCGATACAATCAATGTTATCGAGTTGTACGTGCAAAGAACCTCCTCCGGACAACAGTCATTATGTGAAGACCGCCAAAGCGTCTCCTAAACTAACTCAATGGGCTTTCCATGACGATTCTGTTTAAGTGACAACCCATTTGTCTTTAATAATTTGATCGGTAATAGGACCATCTTTGTTCTTTAATAAAAAGTTATTTTATTTTCATTTTTATTAATAAAAGAATATTTTATAATTTTCAAGATTGATCAAAATCAGGAAATATTTATATCGGCAATACATTGCTGCTAAATCTTTGTAAAAAACGCATGTGATAATTATGACAACAAACTTTTAATCAACGGTCTTTACATCTCTTTTGATCTCGTGTATATTCATTGAAATTTTCACAATTTTGGCAACCAAAGAAGCTTTTTTTTTAATATATCTTGATTTTTATTTTTTTCTTTTCTTATACTTTATGATTTTTAATAATAAACACTTTAAACGATCAAAATTCTTCAATTTATTTACGTGATAGATATAGTTATTATTAAAATACATTCCTTTATATCTAGGATATGCTAACTTCTTCTCCCGCGATAAAACATTTGACAACGTTGAGATCATCATCCAAGAAAACTAAATCTGCATCTGCCCCTACATTAAGAGTTCCTTTAACATTTTGAATGTTTAAAAGTTCGGCTGGATGCAAAGTGACCGCTTCAATTGCTTCAATTACACTACATCCAGTAAAATTTTTAAAATTTTTGACACAATCATCGATAGTAATTACAGATCCTGCTAATTTACCATTATCAATCACTTCAACTTTTACATTGCCACTTTTACGAACCGGAATCCCACCTAAAGAGTATTCTCCTTTTAAAGGAATAAATAAGAAACACGATTAATACTGAACTTATGAGTTTATGTTAGGAAAGTGAGGTACCGTGAATTATTCAATTAAAAATCAAGTTCTTTTCGCATTTTTATATAAACCTCAAAATCAAAATTTTCAGTTTGTTGAGAACCCAATATAAAAAGTGGTGATACTTACCGGGAGGGAGACCCATCGCTGACATCGCATCGGTGACAAGAATAGCACCCCTCGGGTGTGAATCGTAGGCAATTTTTATTGAATTCGGGTGTACATGAATGCCATCACAAATAATGCCATAAAATGGTCTCGCTATTCGCGTGGTGCCTAACAGGCCAACTATACCAGGATCGCGATGATGAAACTATGCGAAGCAGAGGGAATGTGATTATAGTTTGTAAAAATAAGAGCAATTCAAAGTAAGCCGAATTTACCTGCTGCATAGCATTGAATAAATGCGTGATACACTTTGCCTTGTAAATTCAAAAGTATGAAAAATAAATATATATAAAATATGATCAAAAAATTTTATCAATTCATAAATGAAATGTTGCCTACCCCCCTTTCAATCGCTAATTCTGCTTGAGCCACAGTTGCTGAGGAATGTCCTGAAAAAGAATAAAAGTTATTTTTTTTTGAAGATATTCCTCACTTACAAGTTATTATAAACTCTTAACTATACATATAAAAAGAATACCTATGCTAACGGTTATACCAAAATTTATTAATCTTTCCAAACTGTCTAAAGTTCCCTCAACTTCGGGAGCCACAGTTATGAGTTTTATCGCATGGTCATTCAATCCATACATATCAATAAAATCATTAAAGCCGTTTGGAGCTGTTCTAAGAAAAGATTCTTCGTGAGCTCCACGTTGACTCTGTGTAATAAAAGGTCCTTCAACATGAGCACCCAAAACTTCTGCACCATTTTCTTTATTGCCTTTACGCGGTTGGATCAATGGCAATACCTTAGAATTGGAGTAATAAATCAGTTCGGTAATACAATAAGATGAGACTATAATTAGTCATTCACCTTGTGATAAATTTCTTTTGCAGAGCTAACAATTGTAGGAACGAAACTGGTGCAACCATATTTCAGTAAACCTTTCGCAACTTTATCCAACCCTTCTTTCATTTGTTTATCGTTTTTCCATACAGAAAAATCTACCCCAAAGGCACCATTAATTTGTATATCAATATATCCTGGAGCGATCAATAATCCTTTGGCGTTTATAACGGTATCGGGTGAATTACCGTAAGTAAAAAAATGATTTTGTGGATCAATAATCCTTCCTTCGTATATATAAAGTACATCATCATTGATAATTTTATGATCGCGAACTATACGTCCATTGATGATTTTTATAAGACGCGAAGTTCTAATTTGACGCGTTTTTTCCGAAAATTGAGTCGGCATAAATGGTTTATTTTTTTAGTTTATTAATGATAAAAGAGAAAGGAGTAGATTTGTAAAATGAATGTTCATTTTTTTACGGGAGGTAAAACGCGAACTAGAAACGGTTCAGACTGCGGTTGATCATAAGATCCAGGTTTAAGGTTAGACCAGAAACCCGTCCGTACAACTTTACCTAATAAATGTCATCAGATAATCAAATGTTTAAAAACGCCCAAAAATTTGATATATATTATATATATATACATGTGTATAAAATAATTGGTGTAAAAAAAAAAATATATATATATCAAAAATTAGTAAATGTCGTTCGCTTTGCCCCACGATTTCGAAGAAACAACCTTTTCAAAACCAACTTATTGTGACTATTGCAATAAAATACTATGGGGGTTGATTAAGCAAGGCGTTTGTTGTCGAGGTAAATATCAATAATTCAAAAGAAAACAAAGCGAAAGATTTTTTTAGCGAAAATCAATTTATCTTGAAACTGGTTTAAAAAAGAATGATCATAATTCTATTTTATAAAAAAAAAAAATAAATAATTAGTGTGTGGTTATGTTTCACATACTGGTTGTCAAGAATTTTCAAGCAAGTATTGTAGAAAATCCGAAGCGCCGTTTCATAGTAATTCCGATTCTCTTGCTGCGAGCCGTTCGATACCCAGTAACAGAGTATATAATTTTTCCGAGTCCATAAAATCCGAACCAAATATTCATCAAAATGAACCTATACCAATTCAACGAACAAGATCCAATCATACAGCATCCGAATCAGTCCCAGAAATTAAAGTTGCATTTGATAAAAATCAAAATGAGGAAAGTTCTTCTCAAGAACAGGAACATAATTTATCTGGAAAGATATTAAGACGTTCTAATTCCGCGGATTCAATCACAAATTACTCATCAAAATCCCCTAAATCAAAAGTTCATAAATCTTTAAAGTCTTATGCAACACTTTCAAATATTAATTCATCATCCAAAGCAACACAATTCGCAGCTCCAAGGGCTGCAAAACCAATATCAACAACTAAATCATCATTTGATACAAAAGTAATTCAAGATTTAATTGTTTCTTCCGTGATGAATATTTCCAATTCTTCTAAATCACAATCCGATTCGGCTCATCCACCATTGAATTTGAATACGACAACTAATAATTTTCGAAAATTTGTACAGAAATGTGGGTTTATTTTTGAACTTCAAAATGCTGTTGAAGATATAATTATGTGGAAAAATACGCCAAATACCTTATTATCCATGGTTATCTTTGTATATGTTTGTATGTATTAATGAAAATCAATAATTTTAAAATATTTTTGAATTTTACTAATTTTAAATTCATTTTAAATTCACATGATTAGGTTTATACCCACAATTGTTGATACTTTTACCGTTGATTGGATTGCTTTCAATCTTAATTTCCTACTTTCAAAAAAGATATCCTGATGGACCAAATATGAACGAGAATGGAAAAGATGGTAGAAAGAAGGGATTTAGAAATACAAAGCACACCGATCCCTATCTTCCTCCAGAAAATTCGGTAGATTATTTGAAGAATATGCAAAATATACAAAACCTGATGGGAATGATTTCAGATGGGTATGACACAGTTGTTCCTTTACTTAAACATGTGGATTGGAGTAATGGATATGAAACGTTGAAAATCACACAGATTGTTGTAGTTGTTTTATCATTTCTCAGTCTGACGGTATGGATTGTTCCATGGCGATATATTTTTATAGTTGTGGGATTAAGCGTTTTTATCGCCAATACACAGTTTATGAAAGCCTTGATTAGAGAGATAAGTCCGATTTTAATGCAACGTGAAAAGGTTCTTGCTGAACGATGGAATAAATTTTTACCCTCTTCAGAAAATGAAGTTGACCAGGAAGATTTGAATGGCGTGGAAGCAGAAGTTTTAATTGAACAAAATTACGATGAATTTAAAAAAGAACAATGAATCCTATTCAAAAATGTAGAGATTGAAATTATTTAATTAACCTTGAATTCAGTCATTGGTTTTGTAATCAAATAAAAATGCACCAATTACATTATATTTAAGAGTGAATTCAATTTTAACGAATTATAAATTGTATTTTTTCTTTCCTTAAAGTTTAAGGCTTGAAATGGTGAAACACTTGTAAACATAGAAGTATGTTTATGTTGTCATCACTTGTCATTATGAAATCTGAGATTACTATATTCCATGTTATGATTCACAAAATTTAAACTTATACTTGATTTGTATCAACGAATTACACAAATAATGTTCAAGTTGACGTAAATTCTTTTCAAGAAAGGAAGTATCTCATGATTTCCATGATTTATAGTTACAAGCTTTAATCAACCTTTCTAAATATGGAAAACCGATTTTCATAAAGAAAACCTGAGGAACATTTTCGATCATAATCCGTTTAAAAAACCCCCCCAAATGAAATGATATCAACTTTTGTTTCTCGTCCTCTTCAAATGTATTTATTAAATTGCTATAAAGAATAAATTTGTTTTTATAATATTTTTTCTTTTAAAAAAAACCTTGGACATTATAAAGTCTTTGTTCTAACATAAAAAGTTGTAAAACAATTGTTATTAATAGCCCAAACAAAAAAAAAAAATTTGTTGAAAGCATAATCTTGCATTTTATTGATTTTTTTCATCAATTCTTTGGATTGGAAGTGCGTGGAATTAGAACCATTGTTTACCCGCTGCATCCTTCGTTTAGTTATTTATCCATATGTGTGTGCTACGATATCAGAGATTTATTTCATTATAAATAAGAGTAACAAGTGATTATTATATCATTATATCATTGTATCATTATATCATTATTACTTTTTTCTCTCTCTTCTTGATTTTATACCTTTTCCCTTTTCAAGTAAAAGAGGATACTATCACACCACACGACAACTTCCTTTTTTTAACACATTCTTTACAATAATATATATAAATAACATTATATATATAACTTGAATATTCTATTTTTATGCCCCGAACTGACGCCGCTGCGTTTCAAAGCCTATTAAAAATATATTAAACCTTAAAAAAAAATTTTCTTTCTATTTGAGTAACTACTATTTAATAGTTAATAGTTAATATATATATCTACTCTCCTCTAATGTCTCTTACAGCTTCAACTCTTGTGACACCACCGACATCTTTACAGGCAGATAATAATAATAATAATACAAGACCTTCATCTTACATTATGCCAGCAGAAGCACCGTTATTAGACCAATCTCATCTTAAACCGGGTCATAAAGCCTCGTTATTGTCTCATTCACAAACTTTAGAACTATACAGACAAAATGCTAAAAAGACGAATGATCCTGACCTTCAATTTGAATTTGCGGCTTTTATGGTAGAAGCTTCAAGAGCCATGAACGACGAAGAAGCAAAAAAAAGAGACGACCTAGTTAAAGAAGGTTTAGCTCTTTTAAGAAAATTAGCTGATAGAGGCCATGCTAATTCACAATATTATCTTGCAGATTGCTTTGCAAGTGCTATAGGTACTTCAAAGAATAAACCTGATTTTGACAAAGCCTTTCCTCTGTTTGTACAATCTAGTAAACATGGTCACCCTGATGCTGCTTATCGCGCTGGTGTTTGTTATGAACAGGGTTGGGGATGTAAAAAAGATTTTGCAAAATCCGAACAATTTTTCAAGTAATTTAATTTTATTTTATTTTATTTTATTTTTGGATTAAATAATACTAATAAGAATTTTTCCTTTAATAATATCGTAATAGAAAATCAGCATCAGCTAGTCATCCCGGAGCATTGTATAGATTGGGTATTGCTGAATTAAAGGGGGAATTAGGATTAGCCAAAAATCCTCGCGATGGTGTAAGATATCTCAAGAGAGCAGCAGAAAATGCGAATGAAGAATTTCCACATGCGTTACATGAATTATCAGAACTTCATGAGAAGGGTATTGATAATGTATGTTTTGTAGATATAGAATATGCGGTACAATTACTTATAGAAGCGGCAAATTTAAATTATGCACCATCAGCGTTTAAATTAGGAGAATACTATGAATACGGTAAAATGGGATGCACACAAGATGCCGCTCTATCGATTCATTATTATACTATTGCAGCACAACAAGATCACAGAGACGCTTGTTTCGCTTTAACAGCTTGGTATCTGGTTGGTAGTCCGGGAATATTACCACAAAGTGATACAGAAGCTTATTTATGGGCGAAAAGAGCTGCCGAAAAAGGGTTACCTAAAGCTGAATATGCTGTTGGATATTTTACCGAAGTAGGTATCGGTGTTAAAAAAGATCAATTGGATGCGAATAAGTGGTATCGTCGTGCTGCTGAACATGGTGATAAAAGAGCTCAACAAAGATTAAAAGGTGGTGTTCCTATTGATGAAAAAAAACCTAAGAGAGATGATTGTGTGATCTCTTAAGTTTATTTTTATTTTTTATTTTTTTTTTTTTTTTTTTTTTAAAAACGACAATTTTTTCGAAAACAAAATTTTATTTTATTTAATTATGAACATTCAAATTATAATCGAGATAAACGATAATAGAATAATATGGGGTGCAGTTAACCCAGTATCGAAAAAAATCCCATTTTATCGTTAATTTATTGATATATTAAAAGTTAATCCACATAAATAATTGTTTTTTATTCGCATTATAAAGAAAAAATATATGTGATATACATTATTGTTGATGAAAAATATTGACTAAATATGGTTACGTTATGGCTAACGCCAAGTAAAATGGATATGTAAGTCAATGCAATTCTATTTTTAATTTTTATCCTGAATTTCTTTTTTTTTTTGGAATGATAAAGAAAAGGAAAATATGAACTTCATTGTTTTAATAAAGATTTAATACCATTTTCTTAATATAAATATTCCATAAAAGGAAAATTTAATACATTTTATTTATGTTTACCCATATTTATTATAACATTTGCAATTCATACTTTTATATTTTTATGAGACACAACGAATTGAAAATTACCTTCGATTAACTTTGTTACTGGGATATAGAGATTTTTATGATTATGATACAAGAGACCATTATTTCCGTTATCACAATTGGATGAAGATATCAAATTACCGAAAGCTATAAGAGAGATATGAAACTGATTAGTTAATTTATAGCACAGAAAATGGGATAATAATTATTGCGGTCCAACACTAAAAGACTTTTTTTAGTATAAATAATTCTTCACATGGAATTGATGCAGTAACAGAAGAGGCTGCAGCGATGACATTTTCCTTAAAGTATAAAATAAAGATTATGTATGATTTTTGCGAAGTAGTCCTTCAAAAAATAACCCCAATTTTGACAGATTTTCCTCCGTTTATATACATGGTCACATTGATGCGCTGGTGTTATGAACATGGTTGGGGATGTCGTAAAGCTGTAAGTGATTTAATTAAAGAATTTTTTGGGGGATCTAATGATCTTTTTAATCATTACTAAATAATTACCTTTATTTTAATAATAAAGAAATAGAAATTAAGCGTTAGCTACAGTGGAGCATTTTATAGATTAGGTATTTCTGAGTTACCTATAGAAGCAACAAATTTAAATTAAACGTTTAAATGGTATATATAATGAGAGCTCACAAGATGCTGCACTATCAATTCATTATTACAGCATAACAAAATCACACAGAAGCCTTTCGATTTATATAGAGAAGCTTATTTATGGGCGAGATGAGCCATTGAAAAAGGATTATTTAAAGATGAATATTTGTCCGATATTTTTACCAAAGTAGATATATCAATGTTTTAAAAGATTAATAGGATGCTTGATAAAAGAGCTCAACTCGGATGGTGCACCTATTGATGAAAGAGATGATTGTGTGATTTATGAACATATTAGGATATACAATAAGAATAACTAATATGATTGGTGATTTTTCCATACAAATAATCGCATTAATAACTATAAATAAATTTGTTTGTGTGAAACATAATTTATATTATATCCTAAATATGGTATTTTCTACCTACGTTTATATTTCCGAGGAATGCCAAGTAATTTGGATACGTAAATCAATGCTATTTTTATACAATTATAATAATAATAAAGAAAAAGGGGAAATAAAGTATCATGGTATGACGATTTAATATTGCAAGCACTTTTTATTATAAATATGTCCTCTTTATTTTTATTAATCATTTTTAAATTTTTTTTTTTTTCATAGTAAAATAAAAAAAATAAAATAAAAAAATAGAAAATGTATAAAATTTCCCTATTATTTCCCATATTTATAACATTAGTAATTAAAATAGTACTAGCGCAAGATTCGAAAAATTATGCGATACCAGCACCAACAGACATACCAGGTATTCCACAACCAAGCCCTGACCAAACAAATTACGAATACTCAAAATTATTATCATACTCATTATATTTTTATGAGGCACAACGAAGTGGAAAATTACCTCCCGATAATCGAGTAACTTGGAGAGGTGACTCGGGATTACAAGATGGTAGTGATAAAAAGGTCGATTTAGAAGGAGGTTATTATGATGCTGGAGATCATTTAAAATTTACTTTTCCATTATCATGGACCCTTTCATCAATATCGTGGGGTGCTTATGAATGGTATGAAGGATATCAAACTGCTGGGCAAGCTACTCAAATAAGAGATATGATTAAATGGGGAACTGATTGGTTAATCAAGGCACACTCCGAACCGGAAGTTTTATATGTTATGGTAGGAACAGCGGACGTCGATCATAATTATTGGGGTCCTGACACTGGCATACCATTACCAAGGCCTTCTTTTAATGTAAATAATTCTTCACGTGGAACTGATGCAACAGCGGAAGCGGCTGCTGCCATGGCAGCTGCATCTTTATTCTTTAAAGATAAAGTACAAGATGTAGATTACGCTAATACATTATCTTTTCATGCTAAACAATTATACGAATTTGCAATCGAAACACCATTTGAAACATATCAAACATCCGTTAAAGAGGCTGTTGACTTATATTCTTCAAATAGTTACAAAGATGAATTGGTATGGAGTAGTCTTTGGTTATACAAATTAACAAAAGATCCAACATATTTTGATAATGCGGTAAATTTCTTTAAAGAATTTAAATTATCTGGACAAGTTGATGTGGTTAATTGGGATGATAAAACTTGTGCATCATATATTTTATTTGTACAATGTGCTATAGAATTAAAAAGGAATGATATCGACACTTGGAAAGGTGAAGCAGAAAAATTTTTAGATGCTGTAATATCTCCTGACGATCCATGTCGTTTCACGAAAGGTGGATTATATTTTTGTGAAGGTGACAGTGATGCCGCTTCTTTGAATCCCGCATTAAATGCTGCTTTCGTGTCACTATTATATGCCCCATTAAGTTCGTCCGATTCTAAGAAAGATAATTATATCAAGTTTGCCACATCACAAATGAATTACTTATTAGGAGATAATCCCATGAAGACGCCTTATATTGTAGGAGTTCATCCAAATTCTCCTAAAGATCCTCATCATTCGGGTGCACATGGGGGTACCGATATAAATAACCCACGTGAGAATATGCACATTCTTTATGGAAGTATTGTAGGTGGTCCCGGTAAAAATGACAAGTATAAAGATGATAGAAAGGATTATAAACAATCTGAAGTTGCTCTAGATTATAATGCTCCCTTTCAAAGTTTAATGGCTTATCAAGTTATTAATGCAAAAGAAGATCCGTTTTATGTTACTTTACCTCCTGGAAGACCTCAAACAAATGTTGCTCTCATCGTTTCATTGGTGTTTCTTTTCTTAATTCTCTTTGGTATCGGTGGTGGTTTTGTTTATTGGAAAAAATTTAAAAATCGTAAATAATGTATAGAGAAAAAGACTTTTATCATTTTGTTATCACACGAATTTCATCTTAATACAAATAGAAAACTTGTAATTATAAATTAAATTTTAAATAAATGCAACATAATTTTTTTTAAAAAAAAAAAAAAATTAACCTTTTTTTCTATGTATAACGATAAGCTTAAAATATTTTGAAATTATGGATATGGTTTAATTAAAACTTATAATTTTTTTTTCAATTCTTATAATTCTTATTAATGTTTTTTTAAATGCTTTAAAATTATTAAATACGGTAGAAAATTAATAAAATTTTATTGTTTTATTTAATAAATTCATATTTTACTATTTAAAATACTATATTATATCAATAAATTTAATAGGGTGTAAACTCACATTCTAAAAACTTATGGGCCCGCCAATGAAAAAGAACGAAAAAGAAAAGTACTATTTTAAGTCATGACACGTTCAGTTTTTCAATTTAGGCCATAGTTTATATAACCAAATTGGATAATATAAAATGTTAGGTTTAAAATTATTTTGTATTTTATTTTGATCTTAATTTCATCCCTATAATTATGCCAAGCTTTCTTAAAATAAACAAAACTTAATGTTATCACTTATGCATAATGTGAAGGAAATTTCATAATGATTGTGATGCACATGTGAATAATATGTTAGTTTGTTACTTAAAACTAGCAATATAACTATAAACCATTCTTTTAAATGCCCAAGAAATTTGATTTCAAATAAATACCACATATTAAAAAAATCATAAAATCCAATTATTTTATCAAATAGAACTTATCTTTGCTAGCATGCTAACAAGTTAAAGGCATTAACTTTTTATAGGATAGGTTGTTCATGAAAGCTTAATATACAGTATGGGCTAAAAAAAATAAAAAATTATTTTGAGATAATAATTTTCAAAGATCAGCATATTAGACATGAACTTAATCCATTAACAAGTCGATTTGTTCTAATATTACAAAAATTATCAGAGAAAATTCTTCAAGCAATATGGTTTTAACAATAATAGCTAAAGTAAATGCAATAGTACAATATAGAATAATCAGAGAAAAGTTCAAAATAGGAATATATCAAACAGACCTTTATAATGTTATTATAGGTTTTATTATGAAGCAATACCAGGTGAAAAAGATATAAGAATATTACTAAAAGGCTTTATAATAAAAAGAACAAAGATTTACAATAGATAATCATAATAAAACTTAAATTACTAGTTCATTAACTCATTTGGATGACTCCTAAGCAACAAATTTATAACTGTATTATTATAATATGATAAGGCATGATAATATATATAAAACCAATCATTATAATTGTCTACTGTCTCTTTTTATTATTCTAAATAATAATCTAAAAATATGAATCATAACGTAAGTGACTTTTTAATATATATAATATATAAGATTAGATTCATTATGATGTAAAGGATAAAGGATTTTTTAACAAGTATATCATATTTTTATAATATGAGGCCTTTGCAATAAAAAGGGGGGAAACTACTGAGAAAAATCAATTTTACTTTATATACTAAATATGATTTTTAGGCTGAAACATGTTCAAATTTAGCATCAACTTATTTTTTATTTTTCTGATAGTTTTTTCACTTTTTATTACAAAGGTCATATATGATCTTTATATAGCTTGAATTATTATATTTCTTAATAATAACATCTAGATGTTTAAAAATAAATTTTTCATTATGGCTTCTAAGTGCTTTCTCTCTATATTTTCAAAAAAGAGTGTTAATATAACTATAACTAGGATTTATTACTCAATCTACAAAAATTTCTAATAATTCTTGTTTATTTATAACATTAATATATAATGTATTTTCATATGTATGTAAAGCAGAAGAAAATGAATATTCATCTTTAATTAAATTTAAGAAGTTTTCACAAACTTTTTTGTTAACATGATAAAAACTTGATGATTCTGCACATTTAATAATGTGATTATGCTTAAAATTACTTAACTTCTAATAGATAGCTATTATTATTCTAATCAAAGATGAATAATTGTATTGTAACTAATATTATATATCTAAACAGATTATGAGTTTTTAATTTCATGAATACCTTATTTTTCTTTATATTAATACTATGAATACAATGACACAGTTTTCTAAAAATAACACTAACATTAAACTTCTTGTTTATAGCATTATTATTTTTAAAACCACTTGCGTGTTTTTTTAAATTTATATTTACATTGTCACCGGGAATAATCTTCTCTGGTTACTTCACGTAATATATCTAAGTTCCTTTACTGCGGTAAGTAACTTCCTTATCGTCGGACTTTACAACCTTAGGGAATCTTACGTCCTACAGGTATCCGAAGTGCCTAGGAATTACTTCACTTGATTTAC